>RJWH01003171.1:0-172125 GCA_004363575.1 Solenodon paradoxus | reverse complement strand
TCCAATTCACTGTTTTTCCTTCTGCCAGGCCAGCAGTATCGTATCTCTCATCGGAGCTAACGGAGAAAGAGTGAAAATCAAATATCCAGAAATCGCATACTGGGGGCACCACTGAAAGTCACTTGGGTGGACTCCAAAAGGGAGGGAGGACAGGAGGCAGCTGCCACTGCGCCGGATTCCACCTCCAGTAGCTATTAGTGAATGAAAAACCATTTGAGAAGTGAGAAAATGTCCTGGCCGCCTTCCAGGGGCTGAACGTGCATTCTAGACCCAATAGAGTTAGGTCAACGTTGGAGATGCTTCAAGAATGACAAATCTCTCTTCCCGCTGTCCCAGAGCACCTTGTGTGCTTGTTCAATATGTCTGTGTCCAAAGCTACTCCTCCCCTGGCCTTCTCAGGGTGGGCAGGATTTAGCGGAGAATTGCTTTCCCTTCATCCCCCAGTGGAGTTTTGATTTTCCTCTCTTGCTGGCCTCTGCCATTTCCCACATTCTCAGAAGAGCTCACAGAAGATGGCCCCGGTTTTGCCAACCCAGCTGGCTTTGATCTGATATGTGTCAGTGCCTGGCATGCTCAGTGGGGCTGCTTTGATTTGTTTTTTCATTCCTGCTGAGAAGTTGGCTTACAGGAAACATATAAGAGGAGCTTTCAGCGGAAAGGATCCGTGGCTGCAGAAGCTGGTAGGTGGTACATTGAGGACTCAGGTCCAGGCTCCGCCAAAGCGGATGTGGGTTTACAAAGCACCACTTATGAGCCATGACTCAGCTGCCTCTCCTGCTCCCACAACCCCCGCCGTGGGCCAGGTATTGTTTCCAAGAAAACAAGGCGTTTTTCTGTAAAATGGGCATATTAGAACCTTGCTGTTTCCCTTCCTCGCTGTGACTATATTAGTTGTGAAAAGAGCCAGCTGTTAATAATGAGAACTAAATGAGAATGGCTGAAAAAAAGGTAAAGTTTTCTTTCTCTCTCTCAAGAACAGTCCAGAAGAGGCTGTTTAGGGCTGACAGTAGGGCAGCCATGTTCGTAAAAGTTCCCGGGCCGAAGGCTTCTTCTAGTTTGCTGTTACCCTGTACATGGTGTTCATGTCCTGAGGATACCTCATTGTCCAAAAGGGCTGTTGAGGCTCTTGCCATCACAACTGCTTTTCAGTCAACAGGAAGGAGAAAGAAGAAAGGCTAATATGCTCACTCTGTTGAAGGACTCTTTCCAGAAATGGCTCATATCTCTTCCATTCACATCTCTGTGGGCCCAACACTTCATCACATGGGCTTCCCTAGCTGAAGGGAAGCTGGGAAAAGCAGTCTTTACTCCTAGTGCTATGTGCTCAGTTATCAGATGTGTGAGCTCTGTTACTAAGAGAGAAAGGAAAATGGTCACTGGGGAAGAACTAGCAGGTTGTTTTGGAAAGAGCGAGGAAGCTATGGGAAATGTCGTGATGCTTTGTGAACACATCACAAGATATATGGTTGCATTTCCTTCTGCTTTATCATTTCCCTGAGTTTTAATTTCCTCATTCTCAAAGCAGAGATGATGGTATCTACCTCAGAGTTTATGAAGATTAATGATGTGCTGTATTCTAAGGTCCTCAAAATATCTCCATATACTCCAGGGAAGTGCTGTAGAAATTGGTGCTTAGTGCTGAGAATGTGTGAACCAAATATCTGGAGACGTCTATGCGAAAAAATTCACACTTATCTCCTGGCCTGCGCTTGTCCAGGTCTGACCATCTGGGCTTTGTAGCTTTTCTGTACAGGCTGGTTGGTAAGAGGAATCATGTGTAAGGGTCTCAGGACCCCTTAGTGGTGCTTGTGGCTCAGGAATTACAGATGTCATAAAGTAAGACGTTCTCCCATGCGGTGTGGGTGTAACTGGTGCACAGGTGATGTTAGATGGAATATTTAAAACTTTTAAAAATAATGATTTTTTATTTTTAACAGATCTGTAAGAAAAAAGAAAATTTGATCATCAAGCCTGGAACATTGGCAAACATGAGTGCTTGGGACAAGACTGCACTTTTATAAAGTGAGGTTTTTTTTACTGAAAGAAAAATGAAGTCAGTAATAATCTGAGTGGTACTTACTTGGCTTTTGGCAGAGCTCGATGAAACTTGCATCTCCAGCCTGCACCTTCAGCCTAAGGACTTCAGCCTGAGGAATTCTGAGCAGGGGACAAAATTAACCCTTCCCTGGACTCCTGGTAGGAGCTGTGGGGTAACACGCATGCTTTTTGGCTGCTACGTTAGCGATCATTTGTTATATAGCAGTGGAAGCACATACACATGGTTAGAGCAAGATGAGAAATCCATGTGCCTGAGCACATTTTTTCAATTGAGGTAACATTGATTTGCAACACAATATAAATTTTAGATGTGCAGTTTCACTCGTCAGCAATGCTGCAACTGACCATGTCCACAGCCAATGTCTGCAGCCCACCGCGTCTACCCTCTGCTCCCAGCCCAGCCCCTGCCTCTTGCGACCTCAGTTGTGTCATCATTGTTCAACGGTTAGTGTTTGTCTTGTCTGTTTATGTGCTTTGTTTCCCACACACACCTGGACGCATCTGGTATTTGTCCTTCTGACTTAAGTCACTTAGTCTAATCCTCTCTCGTTCCATCCATGATGTCACAGATGGTAAGATTCTTCATTTTTATAGTTGAGTAGTATCTCACACACACACACTCATACACACACATACACACACAGACACATCTTCTCTGTCTTCTCACCTGTCGATGTTGATGGACCCTTGGGTGTTTTTCATTTTTCAGCTATTGGAAATAGTACTGAAATGAACACGTTTGCATATATCTTTTCAAATTAGTGTTTTCATTTTCTTCAGCTAGATACCTAGAAGTGGAATTTCTGGATCCTCTGGTAATTCTATTTTTAACTTTTTGAGGAGCCTCCCTACAGCCTTCCAAAGTAGCCGCACCAGTTCACATTCCAACCAAAAGGGCAGAGAAGTTCCCTTTTCTCCACACCCCACTGACACCTTTAACTTCCAGTCTTTTGGACACAGGCCATTCACGTGGGTGTGAGGTGATCGCTCATTGTGATTTTGATCTGCATCTCCCAAATAAGTGATAATGAGCTTCTTTTCATGAGCCTGTGGGCCATCTGTCTCTTCTCTGAAGAAGTGTCTAATCAGATCTTCTATTGGGCAAGTTTCTTACACCAAACCATTTCCTCCTTTCTGACAGTTGCAGGAATTCGTACCTAGTGTTGTGGAGAAACAAATGAGGAAATAAATATACATTTTCACTGAATGTGAGGGAAACCTTGAACTTAATAACTGCTGATTAGAACACAGCGCTATACAGCCATTCCCCGCCGGGTAAATTTCAATTAAGCTTTACATTATTCAATTTGGCAGAACTTTCTTTATATCTGAATCATTTTGTTTCTTGATTGATTCTCTCCAGCCATCTCAGAAGGTGGACATAAGCCTGCTGAGAATTGAGGCATAGAAAATTGTGGGCAATGCACCGTACTTACCAGGGAAAGTTCAGGGGCCACTGCTTTGGGGAACAGTGTATGAAGCCAGGGGATCGGGCTTCAGGTAAGCTTTCTGCTGAACCTTTCTATTGGGGTGTGGGGGAGAGATACTGCACCCAGAATGTGGGTGGGATAGCGCTCATGAGGTTCCAAGATCAAAGGCTTTTCAAAATACATTGGAAATATTTCTTAACAAAAAAATGTGCCAGAGAGAAGTGTCTTCATCCAATTTGAGTTTCGCTAATTAGGAAGATTTCACTGACATTCTAAAGCACCTTCACTGTAGATAAGAAATTGCCTGGGTTATTTGTTTAAAATAACTCCCAGATCTGGGTGCGCCCTGGTGGCCTAGCGGTCTAGTACACCTGAGCACAGTCCCACAGACATCCCAAGGTCCAGGGTTCAAGACCTGGGGCCTGGAGGAACAACCAATGTGAACAATTAAATAAAAATAAATGAAGTGCTTTCTCCTCTCGGTCTTCCTGCCTGCTTGCTGACTTCATTCCTGACTGTATCTTTCCTTTAAACAGAAAAACTTCCAGATCTCTGAGTCCCACACCCAGAGTTGGACTCAAGGACTCTGGTAGTCTCCTGCTGTCTGCAATTTTATCAAGCCCCCACCCTCAGGGTGACAGTGCAGGGAGGTATTTGAAGCCTGCAGGAGTCCTGGCAAATGTTCAACAACCAGCTTTCCGGTTAAGTCAAGCCTGATTTGTAACATCTGCAGATTTCCTTGGTGCAAACGCTCTTACCATGGCTGATACCATTGAACACTGGGGATGAAACACAGTAGCATAATGTCATGTAGCATTTCCACCATGCAGGTATAATAGAGGTAAATGACCCTAAGCAGCTAAATGGAGGGAAATAATTAAGAAACAGTGCATTCTGAGTAGTTATTATGTTGTGTTAAACATTTTAAGTTCATATAATTGAATCGCTAATTATAACTATTTACCAACTGGTCTCAACAGTCCTGGTGACAGCAGGCTTCGTTAGCCAGCCTGAGTCACCGCCAAGGAGCCCCTGGCCGAGACACAGTGATAGAGTCTAAGCCAATTACATGATTTCTGAGGGTAGGTCTTAAGGCTCCCAGGTGATTCTGATGCTTATGAAGGTGAAGACCCCTGACTCAAACCCTAGATAAATCCCTGAACCCACAATCCTTGAGCTGTGGTCCCTGGATCAGCCGAACCAGCGTCACCCGAGAACTCATCAGAAATACAGACTTCACACCCTATCCGACCTGTTGAGTCAGAACTTGCAGTCCCATTAGGTTCCAGGTGGTTCCTGGGCACAGTGAAGTCTAGGTCGCAAAAAGGGCTCCCGGGTCCCCAAATGCTGGTGTGTCATGGATGCGCTTTAGCACGCAGTTCCTGGGCTCGCCAGTAGAGGCGCCCACTCAGGAGGTCTGTGGCTCCAGCGACCCCTGCTGGTGGGAGGACCACCATCAGGGATCTGATGTGATTCCAGGTCTGGAAAGTGCTGGAGATAGAGTTCTTTCTATAAGATGAAGGGAACCTAAGACGAAGAGAAATTCTTCCAACTGTGCCTAGTAAATGTCGCTAAGGTAAAGAGTGAGAACAAAAAGGATATGGTGGGGACATGCAATGACAGACTCTGTCAGAGGAGATGCTGTGGAAAGAGGCATGCCCCGGACACGGAGGATGCTCCTTCCATGCTTGGTCCTCATGTACTGGAGCTGATTGGTCCTGCACCCGGCTGCAAAGCACTGGCTTTGGGGTAAAGAAGACCCATCACTCATGCATCCTGGTGTCTCTCTGCCTCAGTTTGGTCCTCTGTGGCATGGGGATGATAAACCCTCGTTCACAGGGTTACCCTGAGAAGAAAATGAGCTGAGGTGTGCAGAGGGTTGGGCAACCAGCATCTCAGCACAGGACAGCTGTGCCCCATGGGGGATCTTGTGCACCTGAGTCTGCATATGGGTGGTTGTCATAACTGCATGAAGACGAGCAGGAAGGTAGCAAGATATGCTGGCTGGCACCAGCGCTTTATACAGAATTCAAAGGCAAACGCGGTGCCGGTGTAGGTGGAAGGTGTATAATAAACTCGCCCAGCCCTGGGAGGGTAAGATTAGAAAGACCAAAGCTTCAACTTGCAAAGGGCAGAGAGAACACAAAAGTACATTTTTACACAATGCAGAGGGAAAGAATGGAGGCGGGCGAGGGGAAGAATTGCTGCTCCTCTGTATCAGGAAGGAAAAACACGCCACGCCAAGAGACTGAACACAGCCTCTTTACTTTAGTCTTTTCAGTGAAGATAAGCCACAAATAGCTGGCTGGTGTGCTTCCCAGCAAGAAAGCCAACAGATAATAGGCATGGTGGTTTAGGACGCAGAAGGGCTGAAAGCATGAAAACTGGAGGTGCCAAAAAGGAACCACAAAGGCAGGAGAGCGCCCAGGGGGCACAGGGCATTTAGGGAAGGGGGTAGTCCTGCCCTTCCCAAGGGAGTGTGTTTTCTAAGGCCTGAGCATTGCTCTGCAGTAGCTCTTGTGAGCCTCCAGGGATTTGCAAGGATGATGGGCACACAGCTTAGAAGACCCGGCCTGTGTGAGTTGAGCACAGGCACCGGAGTGGAGACGGGTGAGGCTGGGCACCTCTCAGAGAGATGCAGAGTGCAGCCCCAGCAATTCCTCCCAGCTCCACCTGCACAGTGTTGCTGGACACACAGGAGGGCATTCACTGGTCATAGATTCACTCAAACAGACAGAGCATCTGCTATGTGCCAGGTTGGGCAGGTGATATGATGTGTGGGATCCAGTGCAAAATAAAAGTGGAAGACCCTGGTTCAAAAAACAGAAAAAAAACAACCCCAACACCCATGTCATTAATGGTCCTATAATAGGAAGCTTTTTCCTTTCTTCCATGGGTTCTGTCTGTTTCCATTTGTCTCCATGTTTTGTATCTGCTATTTAAAACCATTTTAAGGGAAACAAAATGAAGTTTTACTCAGCTGGAATTTAATTGTTTTTATATTGTGCGGTATCAGCTTAGAATGCAAACATAAGAGCATTTTAAGTGTGGGCTCATTGAAATAAAAAAAAACCCCTACATTTATTTATTTTGATTTTATTTATTCATCCTGGTTGTCCCCTTGGATCTGGAACCTGAGTCCTCGGGATGGAGGTGGAGTGTGTTCAGAGGCCTCGTCCACAAGGCCACCAGGGCACGCCAGAAAGGACACACTTTGGCTCTTGTGACATATCCGCAGAGAGATGCTCGGTTCTTACCAGCAGGGTGGAAAACTGAACAGAACTAGTTCAAAAGCGTCTATCTCACTTCTTGTCATGTGTCCTTTCTACCGACGCGCCCTTCGGGGTCTGGATGAGGAAGGAAGGACTTCTGCAGAGGACTATGTGCTGTCTTCGTTTTCCTCTGCCTGCCAGCGCGTCTTCTGCAGCACGTGGGGTGGCCAGTGAGAGCGCGGTCAGCTCAGTAGAAGGCACAAGGGAGGGCTTCTTGGTGGCTCACGTTCGGGACTGCCATTTCCTCTCCCCGTGTTTGAGGCACACTTTCCCCCTCTTCACTGAGGTGTAATTGACAAATAAACTGCACATATTTAAAGTGTATGGCATGATGATTTGATATACATCCACATTGTGAAATGATTACTGCAATCAAGTTAACGAGCACAGCCTTCCCTTCACATAGCCACTTTTTTTTTCTATTTGGGTGGGAACCAAAGATCTCCTCCCTTAGCAAATTTCAAATGCACAATAGAGTATTCACTATAATCACCAGGAAGCGAGTTCTGACGAGCAGAGCACGCGTCCTCGGTCAGCTCCCCAATTAATCGGCCACAGATGTTAACACGTCGCTGGTATGTGCTTGCTTGGAGCCTCCCGAACGCCAGCATCGTGGGCCTGTCACCGTCCTGTGCTTATGGACGTGTCCATCCTCTCAGGGACCCACACTTAGAATCAGAAGGTCAAAGCTAGGATTGCGAAGTATATGAAGATGTGACAGCAAGCCGGACTGAGGACAAGTCCTTCTGAGCACAGTGACAGCGTGGAGGCACAGGTCGCCGGCTGTGAGCTGTCCCTGGGGGCGATGTCCTGAAGGGGCAGGGAATGGGGCACACTTTGAGGGACAGAAGAAGGCTCGTGGAGCGAGGAGTGGTGGGTAACAGGGCGTGGCCAGGCCCTAATGAACGAGGCTGGGGGCGGAGTGAGGCTTGGAGACAGGCTGCTCCGAGCTCGAGTTTGGCTTTGCCATCCACCAGGACTGTGACTTTGTCCTGTTCTTTGCTGAAGTCTCGCTTTCCTCCTTGGTGCAATAACGGGGTGGTGGGGGCCCCACTCTACTTTGCTGAGCACATGGGTGGTTGTGAGAAGAGCCTCTTTGGTTACATTTTTGAAGTGCAGGCAGGAATGAAGGTGAGTCAGCAGACGGGCATTTAGTGGGTCATCTGTTTGTTGCCCCCAGGACGTGAACCCAGGGGCTTGGGGTGCACATGGCTTGTGCCGACTGGAAGTGGAGGACTAACTAGCTAAACCCAGAGAAAGTTCTTGGGATGTATTTGCAGACTCTGAAGGTGCTCGCAGCGGGAAAAGGGCACAAGTGAACGGAAACAACAAGGGAACTGAGATGCCGGGACACAAGATGACAGCGACCAGGTCTAAAATACAATGGACCCAGTCTCCCTCCCCACCGGGTCCAGGTCTCCAAGATGCTCCAGGGCCAATCAAGTAGGTGAGACTGGGGACCCTCCTGCAGAAGCCTTTTCTGGGCACCAGAAAGGAGAGAGACTGGACAGACGCAGCCTGCTCCTGGATGGACAGAATCAGTAGAACAAATGCAACGAGTCTCCTGATGACAAATGTGACAAAACCCTGCTAACACTATGAGAGACAGCAAGTTAAATGTGACAGAGCTAAGGACAATTTAAACAGGAAATGAAGAAAGCCTTCTTATTTCAGATCTAAAAACAAAAAACCAGACACCGAAAAGCAATACCGCCACCCAAACCAGGACAAACGCAGGAGGTGAGAGAGATCTAAACTGCAGACGGGGAGGGACCAGAGTCGGTGGATCTCCTGTGTGTGTGCTGGCTAGCGCTCAGCTCAGTACAACCTAAGAGGTGGGCGCCGGGGTCACCCCCATTTTGCAGATGGGATTTCTGAGATGCCTCCCTACAGTTCCAAGGCTGGTGAGGGGTGGAGTCATTTTCCAGCTGAGCCAGCCCAGGTCCAGAGCTCAGTCTGAGTCTGTAATACTTTTCCATCAAGGGTGCTAGAATAATTGGGACCTTAAAGTGGGGAAAAAAGGTGAGACTTTCCACCTTGTATTATATAACCTCCTGCCCGCTTCTCCCAAATCCTGGTCAGAAGCATTTTGAAATACACAAGTACATTTTGGAACATACAGGCTGAGACAGGTCATTTAAAAAGCCACAAGATCCAAAGTCACGAAACAGTGACACATTTGCATATGTAAAACTTTTAAACAACTTTAGGGAAAAGAGAGGAGAATCAAGTTAGAAGAAAATTGGGGATCTGGGAAGTATCTACATGGTAATTGTAAAAGTCTTAATATGCTTAAAATAAGACATGAAGCACTCTTACAAAGATGTAAGGAAAAGTCAAGTACTGCCATAGAAACATGGATAAACATATCACAGGCAATTTATAGAAAAGGAATGAGAAATGATGACTACACATGGGAAAAGCTGTTTTACTTCAAATAATATATGTCTATTTTATTTCAGACTGCTGGAAGGGAAGGAAGGGTGGGAGACAGAGAGGGAGGGGAAAAGAGAGAGCAGAAAGGAGATAAGGGAGACAGGGAGGGGAAGGGAGGGGGAGAAGTAATAGGCTTGATAAACAGAGTCTTTTGTATTTGCAGTGGGAGTGATTGTCCCTCTGTCTGGAATGTTCTTCTCCCACTTATCTATGTGGATTATCCTTCACCCTTTCCCTTCTCAAGGAGGTTTACCGATGACCTTGTCTAAAATGGTGCCCCCCTCCAGCTGCTGGCCGCCCCCACCCTCTTTATTCTTCCCAGGGCAGCTGTCACGGTGAAATAGTGCAGCCTTTTCATCTGGTGACTGTCTAGCTTCGTCCTCTAGACTGCAAGCTGGTGAGGGCAGGGACTTTGGTTGCTGGTATCTTCCCAGCTCGTAGAAAAAAGATGAACACAGAGAAGATACTCAGTTGGTACTTACATGCCTATGAAAGACTGAGGTCTCCTGGTGCAGATTTTCTGGAAGGCAAGTTATCAGAATCAACAATGCACGCATCATTTTACCTAGACATTCTCCTGTCAATTCTCACAAGGGGCAAAGTCGTGCGTGTGCACATGGGTTTATTGCCTTGTGTGGAAATGACCCAAAGAAAGGTTTGCTCGAATATACACGGGGTTCGCTTACACAAGGGACACTTCACCTTTCACGAAAATGAGGCAGCGGCCGCTGTTGATGGCTATGGGATACAGAGGATAGTTATGGATGTGGAGGTGATGGCCTCAATAAATACAGTTTTCTCCAGAATAGTTTTATAGAAGGATTCCCCTTTTATTAAAGGATAATTCATACACATCAAACTGGGTATAAATGTAGAAAAAAGCCTGGAAGGGCCTATCACAGATGGCAAACAGCGTTTTCCTCTGAGAGGTGATGGGAAAGTTTCCCTTTCTATTTGTCTGCTTGCTTATTTAAAACTGCTAATTCAATCCACGTGTTTCATATTTTGGTTTGAAATAATGCAGACAGCAGATATTTATTGACTGATGATCTATCCTAGGCACTGTTTAGGCTTTGAAAACAGCAGTGAAGAGTGGAGAAAAAAATGCCTGCCCTCAAGAAACTTTCATTCTAGTTGGAACAGAGGATGAAAAACACAATAAATGCCCCCTTTCCATAACCCTCTCCTTGAAATGTCTTTGGAATTGGCTTTTTTGGTCGGAGCTGAGAGTCTATGCTTGCTCTTAGGGAGGTGACCATGAAGGCTGTCACTGCATGTTCATGTGTAGACATCACTGCAGCTATTCAGATGGCTGTCACTTCTGCCCAGTCGTGCACTACAGGAGTGGCATTAAAATGTCAGCTCTGCACTCTCAGATTCAGCATGGCCGTATGTAAACAGAGAGCATGAGAATGGAGCAGCGGGACATTTTTGTGAAGCTAGTGAAGTGACCATAGTCCCTGGAGTGATAACCATGATTCCATTTTCTATCAGAAGCTCACACCCACCTACTTACTAGCCCTGATGGAAGGAAGAGACTTGATGGTCGATGCTACTGGATTGCATTTGCTTATTGAGATAAGTGCAGAAGATTTCCCATCATTAGCCCATCAGCTCAGGTAAAGGCAGGAGAAATGGCCAAATTGCCTTGGAAAGATGGAAGAAAATGTAAAACTCTGAGAGGCTGGTGTCACTGAATCTGGTAATAGATTCAGGACTATTGTTCAGGCATCATGCTATTGAATGGCAACATTTTTCTTCTCGTTTTTTTGTGGTACGTAAAATAATGCAGTGTCTCAAGCAAATGGTAGCTGAGATGAAATGGAAACTAGTGGAGGGACAGATGGCAATAAATGTTCTGGGGAAACAACACACATTCTTATGCAAGGGTAAGGAGCTAGCTAGGAATGCTGCAATTTTGAAAGTGCAATCAGAGAAGACTTGATCGTTTTTATAATTGGTAATGTCTTCATTATTGCAAAATTAAGGTTATAGCCTGTGTCTTTTAGGAAACCTTGCTACCATGTGCCCCGGGGACCGCCCATGATCATTTTAGAGACAGCTGATGCTAACTTGGAATGCAATGATAGAACCTAAATAAGGGAAGGATATCCTGACCTTTGCCTTATTCTCTTGGCTGAAAGCAAGAGAATTCTTGTCCGAGCTCAGGGAGAGGATCATGCAAAGGTGGGACACAGTCATTGTTATTTTTTAAATGTATGTGCCCTACTGCAGTCCTGACCCCACATACATTTCCTGCTCACCACCCCGCATCCCGACTGCAGGATCAAAGGCGCGGTCCACGTGGATTGTGAAATAGTGTCGCTCTGGTGTGAATGTGCTTTCCATTCCTAGGAAAGACTCTGTGCTATAAATCTCATTCTGTTTCTTTTCGTTTTTCACTCAATTTTAGGTTTTACAGTGGACTCGTGTCTCCACATGTAATTCCTGACTTTCTATAGCTTCAAAGGTGAAAGTGGGGTCATGCTCTGTATGTGAATTGGTCACTTGCCTTTTACTTTTAATGTGCTTTTGACAGCTTTCCATGTCTCTACATGTTAGCGCTGCGTTAGGTCCCACCGAAGGCCTTTATTAAATTCCTGGCTTCTCACGCCTGAGGGGTGCTTTGAAGGGCTTGGGGGATTGTCGGTTAAATAGCAGAGGCCGGTCCTGGGAGTCAGGTGCTGTCATTCCAGGACGGGAGTCACTCCCCGGACTGTGGGGAAATCGCGGGGGCACCCTAGTTACCTCCACCCAAAGCCTGCCTGGGCCTGGTCAAGAGCCCCTCTTCTCTCCCACGGCTGAACAATAGACCAATGTGATTGGCACCTCAGCAGCCAATGATTTTCTGGTTTTAAGTCAGGTGCCCACCTTCCAGTCCAAGCACAAGGAGCTGCGAGCAGTGGCTGCTGGAAAGACTCAGCCCCAGCAGCTGCCTCTTCCACTGCTGGCATTTAAGTGTGCAGCCCTGGCCTATGGCAGTGCTTCCCAAACCTCGGCCTACACGTGAGTCAATGGCTGGTCGTGTCAACACGCAGACTCGGATTCTCTCTGGGACACAGTCCTAATACCGCTGACACTGTCAGCGGGGCGTTGATGGTGACAGCCGCGTGAAGGTTCCTGCATCCGCTGTGCTCCAGGCCTCACCGGTGCCAGGTATTCCACCTGCAGTGAACTTTGGAGAAGGCATTCAATCCCCTTTTGATGTGCTTAGATGTGCTTAGCGATAATTCGGCTTCAGTTGGTAAAGTTCTGGAAATGAAATCCTGCCAGTTCACCTGACTTCAGAGCTTCCAAGCGTCATATCTCTCCCTCCCTGCCCAACCCCCCCTCTCTTTTGAAGGAAAAGTGCAGGCAGGAATGAAGGTGAACAGAGACAGGCAGGAGGAAGGAGAAGGAAGAAACACTTTATTTGATCGTGTTTAGTTGTTCATCTAGGTTGTTCCCCACTGGCTCCAGGAATCAAACTTGGGACCTTGGGATGGATGTGGCCTGCACTGAACTTGTTTTCCACCAGCGCACATTAGTGATGGTGCATCTTAAGAAGTTGGCAGGGGAAACAAAAAATTCCAGAAGGGTGAGAGAACCAGACAGTCAGGGCTGTGAGTCAAAGGGAGAGGTATCTCTGGGCCCTGGGGCTTGGGGGGCAGGAACAAGTGTCTAGAGTGCGTTGAGGGCTTGGTGACGTGACGTCTACATGAAGTGACACCTAATAAGCCAGCTCACATAAAAACGCTGGACAACCATTGTCAGGAAAATGTTGGTGGCTCTGAGTCTGTAAACTAGAATAAGCTCATCCATCATTCAGAAGCTCTGAATTCCTCCTGGCTCTGTTTCCTGCCAGCAGGGATTATGCAGGACAGAAGCTTCGCTGCGGATCAGGAGTTGACAAGATAGATGAAGAGCATGGCATAATGTATGACTGAAACTTAATAATGCACCGTCGTGGATTGACACTTGTCATAACAGGTGGCATTCACTGTGGAGCAGGGAGTATTTTAAACTTGACCTGCATTAACCCTTGGTTTCAACAGCCTTAACCAGGAGATACTATTATCCCCATTTTTAAGCAAGGAAGAGAGGCTCAGAGAAGCCAGTGACTTGCCTGAAGTCACACAGGTAGGAGGAAGCAGAGCCGGGTCCTAACCTGAGTCTTTCTGACTCCAACTCACCACCAGAGTCTCTGTAAAGCAGAGACAACATGAGCAGTCAGGGGAGAGGCTGCATTGTGCTAGTTCCCAGCTCTAGAAAATACCTGTGGACACAGGTGTGTCTTTGTTGCTAGAAACAGAGTCCCTAGGAGCTTAAATTTATTTTTAAAACGCTTTTTGAAGGGATGAGATCAGCCATGGAGCAGTCAGGAAGGACTTCTTGGAGGAGGAGTTTCTTAGACAGGATTGGAATGATGGGCCAGGCCGGAAGGACAGAGAGAGATATTCAAAGAGAGCTTTATGCAGCCCCGGGTGGCCCAGGAGAATAGCAAGCCGGAAAAGGGAGTATTTTGAATGTTTGGGAAGCACCATGACTGAGAAACAAATCACATCTCAGCTTCCTCAGCTGACGATGACAAAGAGGAAGCACGGACAGAGGCCCTGGAGATTGCGCAGCCTTCCTGCTCATTCTTTCTGCTGCTTGCCTCCTCCTTCCCAGCGAGTGTCTATGGGGTGTGTGTCTGTGATTGATTGCAGAGGCAGAAATAACTTCAACAGCGAGAAGAAGAACATGATTCCTTCCCCTCTCCTGGTCCAGAAGGAGAAAACCCAGCCAACGCATTCATCTTTGTGGAACCAGAACCCATCCATCATCCTAGATACCGCTCCCTGAGTTTGCACAGTGCTATTTTAGAATTAAAAGAATATAAAGCTTTGATAGCCCCCGATAGCTCCTGCTGAGTGTCCAGAGGAATCAAACACAGGGTTTTCCAAGCTTCTCGGCGATCGAGGGTCACTGATCATCTGATTTTTCTCTACCGGCTTCCATTCTGCTGCTTCCGAATTATGCTCATTAGTTTAACGATGGGCCCCGTCATGAAGAGGTGTCTGCTCTGTCAGTCCAGGCAAAGCTGGGAGGATAGGAGCCTTTTGTCGCTGACTCACTCAGTGACTTCCCAGAAGGGGTTCAGTCTGTTCCCAAAGTTTTGTCCTTTGGCTCCTGCCTGGATCGAGGCATCCTTTGTCCTGGATGTGAAAGAGTCCTCCCCATCTCTTTTGACACCGGTAGTTTTTGCAGTATCTGTGCGCCTGGATTTCGGATTCCAGAATCCACGTGTCCCTTTGCTGCGCTTGTGCCTGATCTGAGGTGTCTGGAGGCTGATCTTTCAGCCGCGTGTTGATCGTGATGGTAACTGCAATTTACCAGCATATGTTAAGCACTGGGTACCTCGCTGGGAACTTTTATTTAATCCGTACAAATACCCCTCAAGAGAGGCCTCGCTGGGGAGAGAAAGGATGGGCGGGATCAGAGCTAGAAGCAGTGATAATCTAACTAAGCTCCTCTGAGTTCCCAGGCACAGCAGCATCTCCTACCATCTTCTCAGCACACCGAGAGGTGCTGTTTGCAGCCCAGTGTTCAGGAAGCGTAGGTGACTTGCCCTCTCCTCTAGCTGAGACGTGGCAGAGGGAACTTGAACCCACGTCTCTTTGCCTCCAGATGCCTGCTGCTCCCCTAAGTTGTGCCTTCCTGGTCCCCCCGTACCCGCCGCTCCAGCAAACTCACCTGAGCTGCCTGGTGGCTGCTGAGTGCTGCATGCTGGTCTCTGGGTGGATATGCTCGGAGTTCTCAGGGCGCCAGTGGGAGAAAGAGCATGTCGCAGTCTGCTTTTGTTCAGCTTGGCCAGTGGGCTCCGGGTGACCCAGGAGGGACCCTTGAGAAATCTGGCCACTTAAGGGAGCAGGTACTGGGCCCTGTGACCCCTGGAAGTCTCGGAGGTCTCAAAGCTCTCAAAGGATGGGAGAGCTTACGGAGCACCCCCTGTGCCCGGAAGCACAAGAAGGTCACCAGCACCCGACGTTAAAGAGAGAGGACCGAGGCTTAGAGAAGTGAGGTCACCCCCGCGGTGAGTGGGGGGCCAGGCCCGGCCCAGAACCTGACGGCCAATTCCTTCCTCCCGGCTCGTCCTTCACCAGACATCCCAGGACCATCCAGGTACCATCACGGGTTCGCCGTGTGCCTGTCATGCAGGTGTTCTAGCGTCTCCTGCGTCGTGCAGGGTCACAGTCCCCAAATGACAGCTCACCGCTCAGACAGCCCACAGACTTATTTATTCCGTCTTGTCTAAGATAGAATTTGCACACAGGAAAAGTGACCTTTTCTAACATACAGTGCTGGGAGCTTTGACAAATGTCCAGATGTGTCACCAGCCCCACAATCAAGATGCAGAGACCATCCAATTTCCTCCTGCCTCTTTGGGGTGAAACCCTCCCCCGTCCTCGGCTTCCTGGACCCACTTGGGTGTCTGTCCCTTTGCAAGGTGTCCTGTGGGCGGGATTACACAGGGGGCTCCCCGTAGAGACTGGCTTCATTCACTGGTGTGACGCACTTGAGATGACCCATGTTCTTCCGTGGTAGCTCTCGTAGCTGCTTGCCCCCGGGTGGCGGGTGTTCCAGCCGCCACCGTCCCCACCTGGCCTGCACTGATCTTCCCTGCCTGTCCCGGGAGCGCGAGTCTGAAGCTTCCTGGCGGAGCGCTGGCGGGCAGTTGCTTGAGGAAACCCGAGGCCCCGACGAAACCACAGCCAACCAGACCTGGTCCTGGTTCTAAGTCTTGTTAGCTTGTTGAGAAAACTGGGAAGAGCCTTGGCGCGCTGGTGTGCGTCTTTTCCTCTTCTCGTAGCTGTTGTTAATCTTCTCCCTAAAGACTCGCACAGAAGAAGGATGGCAAATGGCCTTACTTTTTCCAACCGCAGGGCACATCTAGTCTGATCTATCAGCATTTCTCAGAAGATGAAATTCCACGGAGGTTTCCTGTAAGGGTGGGGAAGACGGGGAGGGGAGCCTTCTGGAGAATGTTCCAGAGAGAAGCAGGGGTGGGGTGGCTTGCACTCTGCCTCTTCTGGGAGCAGAGCTTTCAGGAGGAGAGAAGCGACCTGTTAGTGCGGGTCGGTGCACAGGGCGGATGGGATATAATGCAACAGTCACGTTTCCCCACGGTGCCCCATGCCCTGGACTGGCACAGCCCCCTGGGGAGGGCATCTCCCTTTACCGAGTGGAGGGCTGAGACTCAGAGAGGCAAGGGGGCTTGCTCAGGGTCACACAGCAAGCAAGCAAGCAAGCGTGAACCAGTCCTAGGACTTCAGTCACAGTCACCCGACACTTGCTTTTCCTGCGGCCACTCGGATTGGGCTCTCGGGAAAACTATGAAGTTAGTGTCTGCACAGAATCACGATTGCCAGAAACCTCCTGTGGATGGAGCTTCTGTCTAATACATGTGTCATCCCCCTCTCTCTCTCCCCAGGTGTCTAGACCTCATTAGGTGTCTAAGTGCAGGCAAATGGCTTCTCTTCCTGTGGCCTCAGTTTCCTCACTGTAAAATGGGTACATTGTCTCTGTTGATATGCTGTGCACAGGACAAACTCTAAATGGAGCAGTTCCCCTCCCGGACCACGTGCTCATCACAGGCAGGGGCCCTACTGCTCTGAGGTGGTTGAAAGCATTGAGCTTCTCCTTGCCCTTAGAATGCCTGTCATATGATTCTAATTGTCACTTTACTTTGATAAACACTTAATGTCTTTGACCTGAGGAACCCTTTTATCTAGGGCCCTGTCCAACTGAGTGCCCAGGTCTCAGAACCAAACGTGTAGGACTCAGTCTGTGTAATAAAAAAAACCACAGATGCGGGCTCAGACCACAGACATTCATTGCTCACAGCTCGGGAGGTGGAGAGGCTGTACCCTGGATGCTGCTGGGTGGTGAGAACTCTTCCTGGCTGGTATTTGGCTGCCTTCTCACTCTGCCCTCTTTGCAGAGAGAGAGAGAGAGAGAGAGAGAGAGAGTTCCCATGTCTTACCACCCACCTATGGGATCATGGTCATTGGACACTCAGGTCGTTTCTGTATCCTGGCCATGGTGAATGATGTTGAGGAAGAAAATGTAGAGTAGACACGCAGTGGAATATTAGTCTGCCTTCAAAAAGAAGAAAGTCCCCTGCCATTTGCAGCCACATGATGGACCTGCATGACATTAGTGAAGTGCAATAGCCAGATACACAGAGACAAAGACTTTGTCATCTCACGGTGAGCAGAGCCTAGTCAGCCTGAGAAACACAGAGCAGAAAGGTGACTCCAGGGGCTGCGTGGAGGGAGGGAAATGCCCACGAATTGGCTTGGTCTTGCTGATGTACTGTCTGTCAGCGACAGGAGCATCAGCTCCAGAGTGGGTTCAGCTCTCCCCTTTGCAGCCGCCGCAGGACAACGGGGCTCCGCCAGTGCTGTCCGTGAGCCTTTCCCCTTGCTGCCCCGCACTCCGTGCGGTCTGACATCCACTTTGTCCACGGCCATGTCTCTGGTACCTGGACTGAGGCCATGTGGTTACTCAACACGTGATTCTTGACGGGCTGCTTGCACCTTCAGTCCCACCTCTCTCAGGAGTTCATCCTCACCACCGTGAGCATCGCTCGCTTCCCTCTCCTGTCACCACCAAAGGTGGCTCCTTCTCACCCTCAGTTACTGAGTTTCCTCCAAAGAGCCGCACTCGCCCTGACACACACTCATGGACTCCAACAAGGGACGCGCATCAGCTCTGTTTTACGCTGAGGAAGGGAGTAGGGAGGTCTCTGCCTTGATCCCAGTCCCATAACTGCAGGGGAATGGGGCATGAAGGGGCATGTTGTGACATGATAGAGCGTGATGAGGCATGATATGACATGATGGGATATGATGTGACATGGTATGGAAGGTTGTCCGGGTTAGGACTAGTTGGGGCATGATGGAGCAAGACGGGACGTGATGGGACATGATAGGAGGGGATGTCACATGGGAGGGCTTGTTGTCGGGGCATGATGGGATTTAGCACCTGAGGGGACCTGGTGGGACAGGATGCGGTGTGATGGAGCATGGTGGTTCAGGATGGGCCGTGGTGGGTCCTGACCTGGCGTGCTGAGTCGTGGTGGGACATGACAGAGTATGATGGAAGCTGATGTAGTAACACGGGGCGTATGTTCAGCTGTCAGATTCAATATGCTCTTCTGATAAAAGCTATTTTATACCATCCCCTTTGTCGTCCTAAATTGTTGCTCATGGATAACATGACTCACATATATCCATATTTAAACATAACAGCACGGCGTAAATGAACTTAACTGATACACCGTGTATTCAGGTGGGAGCTCTGATACGATTCCAGCATAATGATGCGCTCGTCTGCCTCACCTGGAAATGGAGTCTATTCATTTGGCACCTTTTATTTTGTAGATACATGGGGTTACACAGGCTCACTGTGAGGATGTGACAGCCACACACGCAACCAGCACAGCTGTGGGATATGGTGGCTCAAATACCAGCAGCCGGGCTGCGTGCAGGACGGGGCAAGTCCTTCTCTGGCACCATGGTCCTGGGCACGGCAGGCCATGCCACACGATGGCTGTCACCCTGCAAGTGTCAAAGGTGCCCCTCAGGTGCCTTGTGTTTCCAAAACAGCCAGCTGGGGACAGTTTTATCTCCACTGAGACACACGTGTGTCGGGCAGGGGCCGGCCTTAGTCTGAACCGTGGAGAGGTGCGACGGTCCTCTGCGGGGTCCGTGAGTAAGGCAGCAAGTTATGCGAAGCCCCTTATTTATCCAGTGGGGATATTGAAAAGAGGGGGATTCCCTGCTGTGGAATCATTTGAGGCTGAAATGATCAGATGTGTGCTGCCCCAGAGACTGCTATCAGGACGAGTACCTGCTCAGACTTGTTCTACAAAAGGTCACATGCGAAATATTTTAGTCCACCCAGTCCCTGCTGCAACTACTCCTCCCTGGCGTTGTTGCGGGACAACAGCCAGAGATGATACTGAGGGTGTGGCTGTGTTCCAGTAAAGCTGTGTTTATAAGATCAGGTGGTGGGCCGGGTTTGACCCGAGAGCTGGAGAGTGCCCGTTCCTCATCTGCACTCCTGAATGTCTCCACATCACTTCATCGCTCTGCTCAGCTGGGTCAATGTCTCCCCAGAGTCCATCTGTCTCAGCTTTATCATAGTGAGTCAGAAAGAAGAGGGTTATCAGACCATGACGGAGCCGGCAGGCCCCAAAGGCAGTCGCCAGAGATTATGAAGTATCTACAAAGCATAACAACCTCTCATCTCCAGCCAGCTGCCTGCAGGGACCCAAGCGGTGAAGAGAAGCAGGCCTGCTGATGGCCAGACTCCATGGAGGAGAACACTCAGGAGGAGAGAGGTGAAGCCCCCAGCAGGGACCATGCCTTGCATCTGGGGACCCCAGGGTTTCTAAGGGTCTCTAGCACTTCAAAGGGAAATCCCAATTTCCCCTTGCATTTTTTTTTTTTTTTAAATTCTCTTGTCCATTCAATAAAGGAGAGGAAAACCATTTCTAAAGCACCAGAGCTTGCAGACTGAAACCCTGGAGTCCTAACCTCCAGGAAAGCTTTTCTGCATTTCCCTTCTCCTGCAGCACTTTGCAGAATTTCCATCTCAGTTTTGGCGGTGGGCCTGGGGAGAAGAATCTGGAGATGAACTTGTTCTGAGGCCACCAGCTGGTGGCCTGCAGGACAGCTTCTGCCTGAGGGCCAATCTGCTTCATCCTCACCCATCAGATCTGCCTGCCTAAAAGAAAATTAGGTTCCAGGCAAAAATCCATCTTTTGAGTTTCTGCTGAAAAATTAGAAGCCCCGGGGACTCTACGACTGTCCGTCAATTCCACTGCAATTGATGGGTGGGCCTTTTTCAACTCAGATTATAAATGTGAGACAGACTTACTTCTGTGAAGATCGGGTTTGGTGGAATTGAGAGAAATTCAAAACGAGCAAAAGGGATGCTTATCTCTCTCAAATAACGATCTGAGTGTAGGCACCCAGGGCTGGGAGGCACACAGTGGGGGACTACTGCTGATTAGAAGTCACCCTCTGGCTGCTCTGCTCCATGTGGCCTCAGATCCAAAATGATGGCTTATAGATTTTAGGCAACAGGACAGAGAGAGGAAGGAAGGCGAGGACAAGGGACTTGTGTACCAGCCCTTTAAGAAGGGCTCCTGGAGGAGGATTCGCAGGTCTCTGCTTCTCACTGAATTCTGGCTAGTGACTGGGAAGATCACCATGAGCTGTGAGGAAACTAAGGAATTAGGGTCTTTATTCCAGGAAGCCATGGACCCCTGGAAGAAAGCAAATGTGCATCTGTACAAAGGATCTCTATTCTTTGCCACCAGTATTATTATAAGCAGGACGGCTTCAGAATCACCTGTCCCTAAAGCTTGCGCTTAACCGTTTTGCTACATAGCTTCCTGACAGGCAGTAGACACTTGTCACTTAACACATGCTCATTGAGTGAGGAGGCGTGGATTTGGGGCTTGGGTGTTCCTGGGAAGTGTTGATCTCTGTATGCAGGCTTTGGGTAATTTCTCTTAGAGGAGAATGCTACCTGAGTTAGAATTGAAAATCTCAGAACTTCAGAGACTGGGTCTTCCTTTTCACTTTAATTGACTTCATTAGGCATGACACACATGCCCTCAAGAGCACATATTTTAGACCTACAGAGTATGTCCACCTTCAGAAAAGCTCGCTGCTGTCCCTCTGCAGGCAGCCCTGCCCCCACCGCCCCAGACAATCAGTTCATTTTTCTCTTAGTATATATTATTTTTGCCTATTCTCACACACACATAAAATCACACAGTTGGGGCTCTTCTGCATCTGGCTTCTTGAGCTCATTATCTTTAGCTGAGCATTTAGTTTGTAGCATAATCCCTGCTATTGTTTATATCAGTACTTTTTTCTTGTTATGCCAAGTGCCATTCCACCGGAGGACACTCCTCAGATCGTCCGTCACCTAAGGGCCAATACTGAGGTGGTTTCCAGTTATTGGCTATGATGACGGAAGTCACCATCATCATTCCTCTACAAGTCTTTGCATTTCCATTCTCTTGCATAAGTACTTACGAGGGAAATTGCAGGGCAGCTGTTTACCTTACAGTGAATGGCTCAATGGTTTTCCGAAGTGGCTGTACCGTTTTCCATTTTCTTAGCAAAGCGTGAGTTCCAGTTGCTCCAGACCTTTTGACCAACACTTGGTTTTATCTGTTTGTTTGTTTTTTTTTGAACTTGCCCGTTGTCACAGTTTACTTTGTGTTTCCCTCGACTAAAGATGTTGACCATCTTTTCACATTTCCAGGTCATTTCTGGCTCTTCCTTTTTGAAGCCTGTTTGCATCTTTGTCCATTTTATTATTGAATTTTGACGTTATTGAGTTATAAGAGCTCATTCTATGTTCTGGAGATAGAGACCCCTTTGTCAGATATGTGTATTTTGAGTGTTTTCTCCCTCTGTGTGGTTTGTTTGTTTCCTAAATGGCATCTTTTGATGAGCAGGAGCTTCCAAGTTTGATTCATTTTTCCAGTGTGTCCAGTTTTTCTTTTATGCTTGTGCTTTTGTGTCATGTTTTAAAACATCCTACATGACTGCTGTGTTTGCTCGCCGGTCTAACTCCTGCAGAGCAGGACGAGGGCCTGCCTGCAATGACGTGGTCTCCAGGGGCTGTCTCGAGCTTGGGAGGCTCCTGCAGGAAGGCTGAGCTGCTCTCTGGCGCCCTAACAACCTCAGCGTCGGGCTGGAGATGGGCCACAATCAGATCAGCGTGTGCGCGCATGTGTGTTCACGCAGGTGATGTGTGTTCACGCAGGGTGGTGTGTGTTCACGCAGGTGATGTGTGTTCACGCAGGTGGTGTGTGTTCACGCAAGTGGTGTGTGTCGTGGTGTCTGTCTGGTGTTTTGTGGGATGTATGATGGTGTGTATGGGTGTGTGTGACTGTGTGCTTATGTGTGGGGTGTGTGAATATGCATGCTGTGTGGGTGTGTGTTGTGTCGTGTGTGATCGCATGTATGTGCGTGCTGTGTGGTTATGTGTGGTCAGTGCTCATGTGTGGTGTGTAGTTGTATGTTTTATGTGTTGTGTGATTGTATGTGTGTGTTAAAAGCGCCCCAATTGCTTTCGTCTTCACTGAGGGTGAGGTTTTTCCAGGCGCCTTCCTGGCCTGATGTTCTAGGGACACGTTGCTTCATAAATATTGAATCACGTCGTTACCTCCGCGCATGCCTCCAGGGACTGCTTCCTAGAAATGAATTTGGAGTCGTGCGGAAATTACCCTTGGAAGTGTTTGTTCAAGTCTGAGAACAGATTCAGTAATGACTAGGAATGTCATTTCTTCGCTCCATTTTAGAACCCGTGCCTCATTATTTTTCTGGGCAAAATGGAATGTCAAGAGGGGCCGAAGACCTGAGGGTCAGGGGACAGGACACCAGCAGTGTGTGTTGACCGACACGGACACCCACGAGGCTGGACGCGGGCTCTGTGGGGCGCCCTGCTGCCCCCAGGTGGAGCCACAGCAGGGCTGTCGGCCTGGAGGCCGTGGGTGGAATCAGGCAGGCTCCCCCAGACCCCGTTGTCCTGGCCAGGCGCCCCCGTCACCATTTCTCACCTTTTTGACATGCTTCCCTTAGAAAAGAATTGTAAAATGCAGAAAAGCATGAAAGGGGAAAAATCCATCCATTGTCTTGTCACCCAGAGCAACTGTCTTAGCAATTTTGAGCATTTCCCCAGCCCTCTTTTGTCTGCCGAGGTTTTCTGACGGTTCCTGACACGGTGCTGTAAACCCCATGGGATCACCTGCTGTGTGAGCTGGGTCCGCCTTAGGACACGCTACTTTGGGATCTCACTGCAAACCCTTCGTGTACAGCAGCTTCGTGGGCCGTGCGACCCTTTCTTTCCCCGCCTCCCCGGCTGCGGCGCGGGGCCAGCGGGGCTCACGGGGGGCACTGGTGAACTGCCGGGAGGACGCACAGATCACTCCTTCATTGCAGCAGCCGACGGCGCAGGGAGCTTGCGGTGAGCCTGGCGTGTGCTGGTGGTCTCAGATCTGCCTGTCACCCTCGTCCGGGGCTGCTCTTTCTTGGCAGAGACCAGGCAGCGTCGTGGGTAACAGCGTGATGGGGAGCCAGCCTCCCTGGGTTTGTCTCCCACACCCAGTCCTTCCGGGCTGTGTGACCTAGACTCGGTCACTGCGCCTCTCTGAGCCTCCGTTTCTTCGGGTCTAAAAGGCTCTCCTGGTGCTGCCTCAAAAGGTGCATTGAAATAACTCAGCTCCGGACCTGACAAGGAGACAGCAGTTGGGACTACAGCTATGGGGCTTATTCCTTACCTGGGCGAACTTGGGCCACTCTTCCCCCGAGACCCAGTTTCCTTGTCTGGAAGATGCGGAAAGCGCTGCAATCCCTGGAATGAGATAAGACACAGAAAGAGCTGAGCCCAGAGCCTGCTCCTCGTCGGAGGTCAGCAGGGCAGAGCTCCCTCCCAACAAGCTCTGAAGAAGCCAGAGCTGCTGGCTCCTGGTCTTTCAGCTCATGCCAAGGACCACTTCTTCCCCGTGTTTTTCTTGATTTCTTTTCTCCTTTGTCCCCTCCACAGTCCTCTAATGCTCTGTGCTATCTCCATCACAGAGCTCCACGCGGCGCTGTAACCTCAGTGTTAACTGGTCTGGGTCCCCACCAGACCCCAAACTCTGAGGCGGAGGCCCCCCCACCCCATTACTCACCGCTGTGCCTGCAGACTCCCGAGTCTGGCACGTGGAGTGGAGCTGTGACTGGCACAGTCAGGGGCCTCTGTGGGGGCAGCCAGGTGGGAGGCACAAACTTCCACGGAGTCACCCCGGAGGGGAGATGCTCACCCGAGCAAAGGCTTCTGGGAAGACGAGCTCCGTGTCATAAATGTCAACTGTTCGGTGCTGTTAGACCAATCTGTCTTTTCCTGACTTCATTCAGAATTGGTTGGGAGGGAGAGAAATTTGTCTGAGTGACTCCCTGTTAACGAGCTGTAATGACACTCCAGGAGCCGAGCCGCTCGGAGCATCAATTTGTGGGAAGAGAAGGCAGGAGGGGAAAATAACTCTTGCACATGGAACAGGGTTGTCAAGGGACAGAGGCCCAAGGACTCCAGGTTTGTCAGCGCTCCTAAGTTTTGCATACCCTCTACTACTTGTCTTTAAAGTGGAAACTTCCTTGAATCACAATTTACATACAAGTCAATGTATTATCCATTTAACCTGAGCCATTTGGGTTTTGACAAACACATATATGGGTTAAGCCTGCACCACCATCAAAATGCAGAGCTTTTCTGTCGCACCAGAAGGTATCCTTATGCCCCGAGAGTCAATCCCCCAAGTCCCAGCCCTGGGCGACAACTGGTCCTCTTTCTGTCACCATCCATCAGCTTCATCTGTTTTAGAATTTCGTGTAAATGGAGCCATGCAGAATAGACTCTTGTGCATTTTATTTCTTTCATCCACTATATGACTTCTGAGGTTCATATAGAGTTTTAAGTAAGGAATTTAATCATTTCATGATTAGATCCCTCTTCAAGGTAATTCAGTGCAATAGGTGTGTTAAGTGTGTGGCACATTCTCACACTGGCACTTTAATGTCCAGCTCAAATGCCTTCTGTGAGATTCCTTCCCTAACTTCCATCTAGTAGTGCCGGCCAGGCTGAGTCCACTGCTGAACATAACTGCCAGTTACTAAGTCTTCCAAATGCTTACAGCTATTTGCTTTACAAGGATTACTCTATCATTGCACCCTCATCTGAGCTGTATTATTGTTTCATTTCAAGGAAAGGAAACTAAGGCTCAGAGAGGTTGAGCAACTGAGCTAACATCACACAGCTAACTCGCATCAGAACCAAAGCTGGACCCCGGACTGTGACCCCATGAATTGTGCTCATGACCTCTCTCTTCTCATGCCTCATAGGTGGACTGAGTCTTCATCTGTATCCTGGTCTTGCCTTCTTACAGCCCTGTGCTCTGTTTTATACTTAACTGTTCGGCTCTCTTCCCCCTTATCAGCTGGATTCTTAGCTACAAATGACAGAGGTCACTCTAGCCATGTAAGTGGCTCCTGCTGACCCTGAAAGCCAGACACTCTCCCCAAAACTAGATTCTTGGGCTCCAGTGTCTTGAGTTGTTCACCTCTAAACTGAACCATCACAGGATGCTGGGGGAATCGATGCTGGAAACTAAGTCTCTCGGTTTTGCCAGGAAAAGGCAGAGATTCCCCTGAACATGGGGACAGGTTTCACAAGGAGCTAGACAGCCACAGAGAAGCTGTATTTCATTACGGTTCCTCCTAAAAAAACAACAGGAAAGATGCCTGGCTTATTTCTGCTTCCCCAGAACCTAGAACATGGCAGGCATCAGGAATTACCCAGGAAGCATCATCTCCTTGCAAGTGAGTGGACCTGGGGGTGGACAGATGAGTGTGGGATGACGGAGGGGAGACCTCAAGACATCCTAGAGGAGGAGAATGTATTGAGTCACTTGAGAAACAGTGTCGTGGTTTCATATGTCAGCCATGCCGTCAATGGCTGAAGGTGACACAAACCTGGGTCATTTCTGGGTCTTCAGACTCAAGATGACCTCTCTGAATGAGGCAGCTCCATGGACTGTTCTGGGTATGACTGGAAGAAGCCACCACTATTTATACAAAGTACGTATCAGGGATTTCTGGAAGCAGTGTGTCAGCCACAAGCAGAAAGACAAGTTGCCATGTCCCTAGCCTGGTGACAGGTGTTAAGGGGTGAAGAGAAGACAGGATTAATATTTCTTGAGCGCCTACTATGTGCTGGGCACTCTATGCTCTGCTAAGTTTTGCATCAAGCCTTTGAGGTAAGAACTAATATTCCCATTTGATAGATGAGGAAACTGAGTCTCAGAGAGACTGAGTAACTGGCCTGAGAGAGTTTTTGACTGATACATGACCCTACCATACTCTGACCATGTGTCTTCAGGCAAGTTGCTTCGCCTCAGTTTACGTATCCGAGCATTGGAAATATTCACAATCCATACTTCAGAGTGTATTATGCAGGTCAAATATGACAATGCGTGGAGAAAACACTTAACATGGTGCTTGACACATAGTTAAACACTCAGTACAAAGGTCTAATGTTTTAGCCCAATCTGTTGCAAAAATGATCTTTTCTTAGTTTGAATTGACCTTCCACCTTTGTCAAAAATCAGTTAGCTCTATTTGTAGGTAAATTTCTGGGCTCTCCTTTCTGTCCCATTGATCTATGTGTCTATTCTTTCACCAACCCCTTATTGTCCTAATTACTTGAGCTTTGTTGTAATCTTGAAACCAAGCAGTGAGATGCCTCCAATTTAGTTCTTTTTTCTTTTTTTCAGACTTGTTTTGGCTGTTCTGAGTCCTTTACCTTAGATAAAATTTCTATAAATTTTAGAATCAGATGCCAATACCTGAAAAGTGTTTGCTGGGCTTCTTTATTTGGGTTGTATTGAATCCACAGATCAAATGGTAGATAATTAACATCTTAATAATATTGAACTTTCCAGCCAAAGAATACAATAATCTCTCCATTTATTTACACTTCTTTGGTTTCTTTCATTCGTGTCTTATAGTTTTTAACATATAGGTCATTCATGTGTTTTATTAACTTCATACCTAAATAACTCGTTTCTTAGGTGTTATCGTCAATAGCATTTTTGAAATTGCAAATCCCAGTTGTTCACTCACTGCTCGCGTGAAGGACTCTGATTTATATTCTGTATATTGAGTTTACTGAACTTGCTTATAAATTCCAGGAAATTTTTATAGATTTCTTTAAGTTTTCTACATAGATGATGTTGTATGAAAATAGGGACATCTCCCAATCTTTGTGCCTTTTATTTCTTTTTCTTGTCTTTTCGGACAACTGAGAATAACAACACAATGTTTAATAGGAGTGATGAGAGAGGGAGCCCTTGCTTGGTTCCCAGTCTTAGGAGGAAGCATTTTCTCACCATTGAGTATGATATGAATTGCAGGTTTTTTATTAGGTTAAGGATGTTTTTTCTATTCCTAGTTTTCTGAGCATGTTTATAATTAATGAATATGGAATTTTGTAAATGCCTCTTTTATATCTATTGTGATGATTATATATTTTACATAGTTTGTTAATATAGTATATTACACTAATTGATTTTTAAAATTGATTTTGGAATACCTTTCATTCCTGGGATAAACTCCACTGATCATGATATCCTCTTTATATATTTTATACATTGTTGGATTTTATTTGCTACTATTTTGTTAAAGATTTTTTCAGTTGTGTTCTTGTAATACCTTTGTGTGATTTTTAACAAGGGTAATACTGGCCTCATAAAATGAGTTTAGAAATAGTCTCTCCTCTTCTATTTTCTGGAGGATGTTTCATAGAATTGGTATTATTTCTTAAGTCTTCTGAAGAATTTGTCAGTAAAATGATCTGGTACTGTAGTTTTCTTTTTGGGGAAAAGTTTTTAGCTACACATTCAATTTCTTTATAGGTAGAGGACCATTGAAGTTTTCTATTTCCTCTTGAGTGAATTTTGGTAGCTTGTATTATTCAAGGATTTGTTCTGCTTCTTCTAAGCCGTTGAATTTGTGGATATGAAGTTGAGCATATTTATTACTTATTAATATTTAATGTCTGTGGCTTCACTAGTCATTTCTCCTCTTTAATTTCAGATGCTGGTAATTTCTTTATTCTCTCTCTCTCTCTCTCTCTCTCTCTCTCTCTCTCTCTCTCTCTCTCTCTTTTCCATCAACATTCCTAGGGTTTTCTAAGTTTTCTTTCCAAAGAATCAGCTCTCGGTTCCATTACTATTTTCAGTTTTGAATTTTATTGATTTCTATTTTAATCATTTTTTTCTTCCTCTGTTTGCTTTGGGTTTAATTTATTCTTTTCTCACTAGTTTGTTGATGTGAAAGCTTTGATTACTGATTTAATTTTTCTTCAAATGTAAGCATCTAATATATGTTTCAAGTACAAACATTTAATGCTATGCATTTCCATCTAAGAATTGTTTCAGCTGCAGTTCACAAATACTGATATGTTTTATTTTCACTTCATTCAACCCAAATATTTTTAAATTTCCTTTGAAATTTACTCGAGTTTCAAGACGTCATTTAGACTATCTTATTTTCAAATATTTGGAGGAGTTTCCAGGCATTTCTCTCTTATTGGCTCCTAGTATAATATTGTTATTATCTAAGAACATAAATTGTTAGTTATTCTTTTAAATCTGGTAAGATTTGTTTTATGGACCAGATTATGATGTATTTTGGTGAATGCTCCATTCACGCTTGAGACAATGTGCTTTCTTCTTTTTTTGGAGAGAGTGTTCTGCAAATGTTAATTAGGTCCAGTTGGTTGGTGACATTGTTTAGGTCTTCTGCATACATATTGATTTTCTGCTTCTTGTGAAGTTTCTGAGAACGAAGAGTTAAAGTATCCAGTGACACTTGTGGACTTGTCTTTCTTTTCAGTTCTATTAATTTTTGTCTAATACGCTAATGCTCTGTTGTTAGGTATATACTGTGCACATTTTGAATTGTTATGTCTACTTGGAGAAGGAACTCCTATATCATTATGCAATGTCCTTCTTTACCACCTGAAAGTGGTCATTGTTTTAAAATCACTCTCTCTGAAACAAACACTGCTGTTCTGACTTTCTCTTGGTTGGTGACTTTCTCTAGGGAGCTGGAACCAGAGGGGGAAGAATCTCTTTTTGGGAGACATTCAGCTGTTGACATATTTGCAGAGAGCTGTGCCCAGGGCCAGATCAGAACCTGGAATGGGAGCCCCAGGGAACCCACACCATCCATGGGCTCCTGCAGCCCTGTGTCTGGGGCTGGATTTCTTAGGGAGAGACTGGTGTGGCAGGAGGCCACTTCTAACTCAGAAGTTTAATCACTTCCCATTGCCAACTTCTCTTCACGGCTGGGAGCACTTGGCACACCCAGGAAATCACCTTTAAAAATGACACATGGTGTGTGCTCTGGAGAAAAGGTAGAGATTAGTTGTTGATGTAATTTTTTTTAAAGAAGCTCTTTTTAAAACTTCACAGTAGAGTGAGGGCAAAGTGGACTGAGAAGGGAAAGGGAAGCACCCCTCGTTCAAAAGAAAATGCACAAAAGACCAAGGCAGACAGTGGGGACCAAGGTCGCGCCTGGAAGAGTGAGGGCAAATCCTGCACCTTGTCTGTGGCCAACGCCTAATCATTGTTATTCTCTTGGAATTTTAGCCTCAAAGAGAACAGAGAAGGTGGCAGGGATGGGAGGGGATGTTACTGCCATCCTCATCTGTATTCGGTGGCTAAGAATAGCCTTCTGAGTGTAATAGAGTAAAATCGGAGGCAGAATCAGGCTGGCTGGCTGATTGTCCGCCTTCACAGTCAGGGTCACCGGTGAGAGAGCGGGCAGGGCGGCGTGGGGGTGGAGCGCCTTGTCCCTCGAGCCCTGCTCCCTCCCTCATTGTGTTGGCAGCAAAGACTAAGACCAGACAGTTCACGGCCCACTGCTAGCGGGGGAACTTAGCTGGCCCTGCCTCAGTTTCTCTATCTGTTAAAAGAGTGTAATGACGTACATTTCGAGCATGGTTGAGGGGAAGCAGTGAGATATTCCGCCTCAGTGTTCTCCGCTGTCCCTGCGGGATGATGCATGGGCTTGCCCTGGAGTTTGGAGCTGCTGCAAGGCCCCAGCACCTGCATTTTAACCAGATAGCAGGTGGTGCAGTTAAGTCCAAGGTTGGGAGAGACTGCTTTATGCCGCCCACTTCCGCATCGAGTTCATTACATTTTGGGGAGCTTTTTTCTGTGACCCTGTCCTCCCTCCACATGGAACCATGATGAGACGACAGAGCTTCTGGGGACACATATTCCTGTGGCTCTGAGGAGCCCTGACTTCTGGGATAGTAAAGCTTCCATGTGGACCCCCGAAAACACACACACACACACACACACACACACACTCACCACCACTTGGTGCATCAGTTAACATTCATTAACATTTGTGAATGCATAGCCTTTTGACAAGTAAGATTCTAATTTTTAAATGTACCTCAGGGAGCCACCCTTTCCCAAACCCTGTGGTGAATATTTCTGCAAAGCACATACTTGCCAGCTCATACATCCATTTTGCAGAGCTTGATTTGGGCATGTTATGATTTCAGAACAAAGTAGGTTGAGCTGTTGGAAGCCTTCGTTCTTAATTAGCATTATTCAGGATTTTCTCTTTTGGCGTGGGCGAAATAGGTTTCTTTCACCAAACTGCAGCATCAACGTCACCTGTGAGTTTTTATTTTACAGTTTTAAAGTTCAAAACCTTTAGTGCATGACTTGAGGGTATGTACGTATGTATATACCTGTGAAGAGAAGAATGGTGGCATGCCAACATCTCTGAAAGCTCCTTCAGGACCCTTTCTAGTCAAAACACTCCCCCAGAGGGGAGTCTTTCTCCAATTCTATCACGTAGATTAATTTGTCCTGTTTCTGAATTCCATCTAATGGAAACAGACAGTAAGAATTCTTCTTTCCCAATCAGGCAGACTCTTGGCTTCAAGAAAAAGAACAAAAAACCAACAGAAAATCAAAGTTTTATTTCCCCTCTACCCGTTGTTCTCGAACTTTGGCCTTCATGAGACTCCCTCACAGAGCTTTTTACAACAGTTTGCCCAGCTTCCCCACTGCGCCCCCACCCTCACAAGCAGTGGTTTGAAAACTAACCCCCTCGCCCCCCGCCCCCCAGCGATAGACAACCCTTGGACTGACTTGTTCTGGTGGGACTTTGCTTCTTTTGGTTTATATAAAAACTGTTAACATTTTTTCTCTGTATCTTCCCCGCAAGATGCAGCTCACCCCTTCACTGTTCTGTTTCTTTGGGCTGAGATGGAATCATGGGATCAGCATTTCTCAGCAATCTTGGTGTCCTGATTTCTTGGACAGTCTTGATGGGGATAATTAATGGAGGCATTTCTGTTTTCAGTGTATTATTAATGAAACAAAAAAGCTTGTTTTCACAGATGGCAGTTCCGAGGCAAATGAAAAAGAAAAAAGGAACATTTTCAAGCATCTGAAGGCGTTTCTCTATTAAATTCCCTCCTGAACCAGAGGCCCCAGAGTGGACTTATCTCCAAGCTGTCTGTCCTGCTGATGAAACAAACAAACAAACTATCTTGCTCTTTATTTCATCTTCTAATGTGAGAGAAAGGGTCAGGATGAGACCAAGCCTCCCACGACCCCCGCTAGCCCCCAGGCTGTGTCCTGGGGGCACTGAAATCCCTTGGGGTCCCCTGCAGGCCGTTAACTTTCCTTTGAAGATAAAGATGAAAAAGTAAATTTGAAAGCCACTGGTAGAGGGGAAATACAGCTTTATTTCACTTTCTGTTGGTTTTTTGTTCTTTTTCTTGAAGCCAAGAGTCTGCTTGAATGGAAAAGAATTCTTACTGTCTGTTTCCATTAGATGGAATTCAGAAACAGGATGCACTGGAAGAAATTAAAATAAATGTATTTCTACCACTAAAGATTTCAAAAGTTTTGGCCCCAGTTCCTTGTTGTTAGTGCCTTCTGGCTGCAAGATACCCATTAATTTTCCACAGTAGCTATTTATCCCCGTAACTCAGCAGCTCCTCCTGCTCCCACCCACCCCAGTCTGCTTCCAGAGACCCTTCCCTCTAATGGTTTTCCCTTCCAGCAGACTCGGGGTTCTCCTTTATAAGAGGCTCTGCAACACCTCTTCTCCTGCAGTTTCTTCTTGCTCACGCATCTGTGGGCTGTCTGGTCACGGCTGGACTCCTGTGGGTTCGGCTTCCTTCTGGAGCTCTGTGAGGGGTTCTGATGAAGGCCCAAGTTTGAGAACCACGGTAGAGGGGAAATATAGCTTTGTTTGACTTTCTGTTGGTTTTTTTCCTTGAAGCCAAAAGTCTGGCTGGAGCTGTGTCCACATGGAGCATGGCCATCTCATGACAACAGCAAAAGACAAGGACGTAAGTCTAGCTGCATGGGTCCATGTTTGGGTCATATGTGCCCACATCCCATTTAGGAAGCAAGTCCTGTGGCTGAGCCCAAGGTCAAAGGGTAGGCAAGTGCATTTTACTGCTAGGCAGGGCAAGCAAAGGTATGTGGGCAAAGACAGTGGCAGGACCTGGGAAGCGTGACGTGAGCTGCCCGAAAGCTGACCAGCACCAGGACGGAAGTCGTAACAAGACGCCGGGTAATACTGATGCAGGGACATTTGAGTTAATAAAGATACAGGCATATGCATCACACCCACAAACATAAGAGCTCTCCCACATTTTCTGGAATCACTTGGCCCCCCACTCTTACATTTCTCCCACTTCTGGGTACAGAGAGTGTCTGCTCTACCTTAAGAAAACGAGATCATTGAAAATGGGCGGCAATAGAGAAGAGTAGGGACTCTGGCAAAGTGGAGAATATATTCCTTGCTGGAAAGGTGCAGATCTCACTGGATTTCAGTTCACTGTGGTCAGATGGGAATGCAGGCTCAGTGTGTTCTAGTCTCAGAAACGTCAAGAAAAGCTAAAAAAAAAAAAAAAAAAACTAGATTTTTGGGTAAAATTCCTAGACTTTATAAAGTGTTAAACACAATCCACTGAAAAACAGGGAAGGGGCTACAAGTCACACCATCTTGTAACACCTGTTCTCCAAGTGTGGATTTAGAAGGTCAGTGGGGACCGGGCTGGACTTAGTTATTTTCTGCTCCCAAGGGGCCAGCATGGGCGTAGTGGTCTCTGGACACTTCTTTCAAGTGTGAACAGTGAGTTTCCTATTAGAACTGAGGTCAATGAATTCAGAGATGCTTAAACTCTTTCCTCCCAATTCTCCTGTTCTTATAAAAATTCAATGCCATTTAAACTGTAAGGCATAGCGAGTCCTAATTACTATATTTATAAAAAATTATGTACAATTAGAGTGAGGTTTCAGGAACTAGGCCAATTCTCCCCCAGAATGTACCCTGAAAAGAGTTCATTTTAAGAGGACAAAGGATGCTTTAGGACAGAGCTATAATGGGACATCTCCTAGGGTCATTTGGTCACCTAATTTATTTTTTATTTTGTATAAAAGAAAGGAGCTGGCAGAAATGAAGGTGAGTAGGCAGGCAGGCAGGAAGAGAAAGGAAGAAAGATTTTATTTATTTTTATTTAGTTGTTCCTCTTGGCTGCTCCCCCTGGTTCTGAGTTGTAAACCTGGGTCTTTGGAATAGATGTGGACTACGTTGGACCAGAGGTGGCAGACTTAACCTCTAGACCACCAGGGCATGCCTGGTCACCTAATTTTAGAGGCAAGTTCTTCCTGTGTACTTTGTTTTAACTGGGACCCAAGGCACTCTAAGAGACCAGAATTTCTTTTTGGAGAGTCTGTATGGAGGAGCACGACTTCCCGAACAAGTCAGGGCACGCGCTTAACTGAGAACTCCGTGTATTTTACAGTTGAAAGCAGCATGGAGTTAGAGCCCCAAAGTGCAGCCTTGGAAATCCGAGGGAGACGGAGCGCTGCTTGGTGGTAGGGTGGCCAGGTGAGCTGGCATCCCCAGATCCTCCCGGTGCCTGTGAGTTCCTGGGAGAGGCACAAGGCAGGGCGTCGCAGAGTGTGTGGGGTGGGGAGTCTGGTGGTTTAGCCTCCAGGCCTTTCTGTAACCAAGACTGGCCCAGGTGCCAGCCATTCCTCAAACCCAAATGCAGCTCCTACTGGCTTCTAATGCGCCACGGAGCCCCCAGAACTTTCACCCAGCAGCATGCCCTGGTTAAGCCTGCAGCTCCGGTGTGGTCCATGCGAAGGCCAAGGACCCGGGTTCAAGATCTGGGGCGGGGGCGGGGGAGCAACCAAAATGAACTGAATAAAAATGCTTCTTCTTTTCTTCTTCCTCTCTCTTCCTTCCTGCTGCCTACTTGCCTTCATTCCTGTTTGCTTCCTTCTTTTAAGAAGAACGGGGGAGAGAGAGAAAGCCAGAAAGCTGGGGGGCGTGGGGAGGGGAGGGAAGGAAGGACGCAGCCTTTCAGCCAGGCCAGAGGACCAGAGCTAGAACGCAGTCCCGCAGACGAAGCAAGCTCGGGTCCTCAGACAGGGCCCCGCCTGTATCCACCAGCAGCTCCGGGCGCCCTTGTCCTGGCCCGCCAGCACTCGGGTCTGCTTACTGCTCCCTGAGCCTGTGGTGGCCTCTTGTCCTAGGACTCCTCATGCCTGTCCTCTGGGAGCTAGCATCACGTCCTTTGCCTATTTGTCAAGGCGCAGTCACAGTGGGCTTCTCAAGGGCGCCTCCTGGTTCCCACCGCGCAGAATCCAGCCCCCTCTCCTGTGAGCCCAGGCTCATAGATGCTGACGCTACTGCTGGGGAAGAGTCTACTGTATTGGAGGCCCCGGGGAGCAATGACATGAAGTAGGGGGCATTCATTTTCAACGCTCACTCTCATCGTTTACAACTGTAAGTCGTTTGGGGTGGTGGGTGCTGCCTGGTGAGGGAGCCAGGGGCCTGCTAGCCCACTGCTCCACCCTTCCTGGGGGGCTGCCTTCGTATGGGCCCACTTACCAGGCGGAGCTCCAGTCTGTGGGGCGGGGACCGGGAGGTCACAGGAAGTCACGTCCCCTTCCCTTTTAGGGCTCACCTGTAAGCTGCATTCATTCATTCAGCACAGTTTCCAAGTATCTGCGCACCTTGAAACTTGCAGACTCGGCATTCCGCGGTGAAGAAGACCTGCAAATCCCTGCCAACATGAGTGCGCATCCTGCTGGGGGGAGAGAGGCTAATAACACCTAACATATATGCTGGGCTGTCTGGAACCGTCGGGAAAGAAGCAGCTTATTTCTTAGGGGCCGCCAGTACACGGAGGCCCCTGTCACTGTGGCATCACGTTCACTGGTCATTATCTGGTAACTAAGGGCCAAGAAGCGTGCCGCTCCGTCCTGCAGGTGGCGCCCCTGAGCTGGTCACCTGCCGCCTACGCCGGCGGCGGAAGCAGCAGCCGCGGGGGGCGCCTTGGACCCTGAAAGCCGGCTCCTGGGCTCTCCCTGGAGCTCTCTTTGCCATGGGCGCCTCTTTATCTGTCCTGGCGCCTGGATCACTCTTGAGAAGGGTGTGCACTTTATCTTTAGTGATGGGAGATCATTTTCCCCCAAGTCTCATTTCATTCATTTTTCAGGAGCACAGGCTCATTTCTCCTCGCCTGGATTGAAGCCACTCTTGTCACTTCTTTTTTATGTTCTCATTTGAAATAGCAGGTGGTTCCAGCTTTGTTTTTTTCTTTCTGTTCCTAGTCACGACAGTGGGAATGTTACAAAGTGGCTGCGGTACAAAGCTCTCCTGGTGGCTCTCTGGGGCCCCAACCCTCGGCCACGGGGCTACCAGGCAAGTAAAAGATGACGCTGCCTCATGGCAATGAAATGAAACATGCTAAGGAAGGATGCCCGGTTCAGCAAATAAAAATGCACAATACCTGTGCCTGGTGTGCTTGATAAACCAGTTTTTGAAGATAAGTCAGTCCCAAATACTGCACGGGACATACTTATACTAAAAAATCTATGTGCCGTATTGGTACGATTCTGAGTCATACATTTTTGCCATTTTAATGTCCCTGAAAGTCAAGTGTGGCTTACATTTGAAGGTGGTTTTATAAATAAGTCTTACTATTTTGGTTTTTTTTTTTTACAAAAACCTCTTGAGAAATTGCGGTGCAGCTTGGCATTGAGTAGATACAGTATTATGAATTTTAGATGAAATTCAGATGTGTCTGGGGCCCCAGCAGTTAACCTGACAATTCTAATATAAAGAGCTGACTGGAGGGCTTGGCCTGTCATCAGGGTAAGTGGTAATGACCATCAGGAGGATGATGATGGTTTGAATAGCTTCTGATGGGGATCTGCCCAGGATAGGGTAGAGGTGGGTACTCATCAGAAGACTTTCCTAGCACAGCTGAGGCTTCGACTGAGTCTTGAAAGACTCTCTTCCTTTATTCAACAAATATGTATTGAACATTTTATTGTTTATATCAGTTCTAGGTGTTGATGAACAAAAGAGAGGAAAATGACTGCCCTGTGGGCTTGAAGGGTTAGTGGCAGCGATATTCAAAAATAAGTAAACTATACAGACTGTCAGATAAATTAAGACAAAAACATACAGCAAAAGGGGGGATCTGCACTGTTGGGCTGTGTTGAGCTGTGGAATGGGGGACCTTATTGGGAGGTTGACTTCAGACATGAATGGAGGGAGGGAGGGGGCCACACACATGTTTAGGGAACAATCATTGCAGAAACCACCAGTGCCAAGGTCCTGAGGTGGGAATGTGCCTGAGACGGCTGAGAACCAGCGAGGAGGCCAGTGTGGCAGGCTGAGCGGTGAGGTGGTGCAGAGGAATTGTAGGGCTGGGCTCTGGAGGATCTGGGGGAAACTGGCTTCTACCTGAGTGAGGCACAACTGCAGGGGAACTTTTGAGGGACATGATCTAACCGAGACCCATATCAATTCCCTGGTGGCTTGTGGAGGGTAAACTGGGGCAAAAGCTGGATGGCCAGTGAGGAGGTGGCTGCAGGAGAGATGGTGGTGGCTTGCTTCAGCCTGGAAGGTTGTGGAGACATCTGGAAGGGAGCGTTGATGGAATCTGCTGATGGTGCTGGTTCTGGGCTTGAGGCTGGGGTGGGAGGGCAGGGTGGGAGGAAGGAGGATAAGAGAGAGAAAAGAGGGAAGGAGGGAGAGAGATGAGAGTGGGGAGAGAGAGCGGACAGGGTTGAGGCTTGAAAGACTTGGCAAGAAGAGGAAAGTGGGTAGGTGGATGGCGGAGGAACCTTTGTCCGGGACGCTGAGGGGCTGAGAGCAGAGCCAGGAACGGAAACGCGGTGGAGCAAGGATGTGACCTCTAGCACTTCTGTTTCTCCATCCTCCCAACTGTCTCTGACTAACGGCGTCACGGTGGAGATGTCTGAACTACATCTCGCCCCATGACCGCTGTCCCGCTGTGGCCTGAATCCCTTGGGAAGAGGAAGGCGATAGATCTGCAGGTCCGGACGAGTACGGCAGTGACTACGTTGAGGGACCGTTTCAGAGCTGGGGGCAGGCTCCTCTCCCGGGCAGGGCAGTCCCCTCCCAGCAGGAAGCAAGTTAAGATTTCCAGGATCCGGATTGTTTTATGCAGGGAAGATGACATGGCCCTCCAATCAACTGACACATGTGCTAAAAATAAGCCTTGGCCCTATAGGGAATGGTTTTGAACAGATGCAAAATGGGTGCTTTGTGAATGAAATGCCAAAGCAGATTGTATTGGTGGGTTCGGGTGCAGCAGCGGTTGGGTCATCGCCTCTGAAGGAGCGCAGGCCACACATCCCTGGGTTCAAGTCCTGGTCCTGGGGGTGAACAACTAAATAAAATAAAAATAAAATAAATAAAATAAAATGCTCTTCCTCCTCTCTCTTCCTGCCTGCCTACTTGCTTTCATTCCTGCCTGCACCTTTCCTTTAAAAAAATGCAGATGTATCATTAAAGTTTGTTTTTCCACCTTTTAACCAACTTTTGGCTTTCACTCTTATTGGATACAATTCTTTCCACATGCACGCTTAGAAAATGTATCTTTTTGTGTGGTTTCATTTTACATAAACGTGATTATGCTGGATTGTGACCTTGCCAAAAGCAAGGCTGTTCCTCCTGTATTGTGTGTAATAGTGGTGAGAACACATGATTTACTCTCAGCAAGTTTCAAGTATATAATCCAGTGTTGTTGTTGTTTTTTTTAAAGGAAAGGTGCGGGCAGGAATGACGGTGAGTAGGCAGGCAGAGAGGAAGAGAGAGGAGGAAGAAGCATCTTTATTTTGTCTTTTATTTAGTTGTCCACACTGGCTGTTTTACTCTGGATCTGGGACTGGAACCCAGGGGTATGTGGCCTGTGCTCCTTGAGAGGCGAGTGATCTAACGGCTGCTCCACCAGGATGTACTGCAATTCATTGTTACTGACAACAGCCTTTATGCTGCACAATATGTCCCCAGAAGCGTCCTCATCTGAAGATTGCAAGTTTGTCCCCTTTGACCAGCCTCTTGTTTTATCTTCTTCCTCCTATTGTAGAGCAGGCTTAGGAGATTACAGGGAGGCGGGGGCCAGTGTGTGAATGAAAATGCCAAGTCCAGAGTTGGGAGCAGAAACTCAATGCATTCGAATCCACCTGGAAAGCAGACTACACATCTTTGGGTTTGGAATCACCCCCATTCTTTCCCAGGTTAGGATGCCGTAACATCAGGGGTCTTGTGATGTTTGGGGTCCTCTGTCCCTGGTATCTGACACACAGATGTGTGGGTGTGGATCGTGGGGTGGGGGTGGCCGTGCCACATTACATTTCAAACATCTGTCACTCCAGGGCCTTGTACAACAGGCCACGAGAGAGCCGGGCCAGGCAACTCTGAGTTCAGAGGCTCTGACTCCTCCTCAGAGCACATTAAAAAGCTGTTTTTAAGAGAAGAGTGATTCTCAGCTGCTGAATAAGAAATAGTGCTCATCCATAATGCATGACCCTTTAGAAGCAAGAGAGGAAAGCAAGTCTAAATGTAGCCGAAGCTGGAAAAAGATGTGGATGATGGAGAATACCACTCGGAATGGGTGGGTGCTTTTCTCAGCCAACTCGCCCTCCCTCCTGCCTGCTGAGAGGGGCTCGCATCTGGGGGTGTTGCTGTTAGGAATCTCAAAGGAAGCTCAGAGGTAGTGGGAAGAGCTAACAGAAGACAGATAGAGACCAAACGCGTAGAGGGGGTGCGTTCCAACTCAAAAATAACTTTACTCAGCTCTTCCAGATTCCGAGGAAGCTGGGATTTCGGATCTCAGCTTGATTGTAGCAGTCACCGATGAAAGACAATTCCAGAAACCGCGGGAAGGGAAATTACGCGTCTACGTTTTGACTGAACTACATTCTGGCTGGCCTAATGGTCCCAAATCTATCATCGGTTTAGTGTGTTCAGCGACATTTCTGGAGCACGTGGTCTTCCGCTCATTGCTGTGTCTATGTGTTCCATCAGGGTTCCGATGGGGCCACCCAGGCCGCTTAGCACCCTGTTTGAAAACGTTTGTGGTGAGCAGAATAGTGTCCCCGCAAGAGACAGGTCCAAGTCCTAACCCCTGGTACCTGGAAATGCCACCTTCATGGAAACCAGGTCTTTGCACCAGAAAGACTGAGATCCTGTGTTTCTGCATAACATGTTTCTGGAATGGACTCAAAATGCAATGGCGGGTGGCCTTGCAAGCGGAGAAGAGGAACAAAGGGAAGATGGCACGTGAAGATGTGGACAGAGATGGCATGATTGGCTCCAAGCCGGGATGACCGGGAGCGCCTTGAAACTAGAACAGGTACCAATGGGTTCTCTCCAGAGCTTTCCAAGGGCACATGGCCCTGGTGCCATCTTGGTTCTGACTTTCTGGCCTTCAGAAGTGGGAGAGAATAAACTTCTGATGCTTTAAGCTCCCAGGTTGTGATTTCTTACAGCACCCACCAGCGACTAACACACTGGCTTGACACTGGGTCTTTGACTGGATGGGCTGGAACCCTTCTGCCTCGTTTTGTCCCATCCCTGGTCACTTGGAGGCTCCAGGCATACTGGCTTTCTCAATAATTCCATCTTTCCCCATTTTCTACCCCAAGTGCCCTCATCCACACTGCACACCTGGCTGCTTGCTTCTAACACGGACCCCTCAACAACGTACGCCTTTCAGAATTAAGTTCTCCTTACCTGGAAAGTCTTTCCCAACGCCATCGTCGCCCCAGAGTACACTGGGTCCCTCAGACTGAGCTGTGGACTTATAAGGAAATGACGGTTACCCTGCGTGACGGGCCTACCTCTCCCAGAAGGCCATTCGCTGATTCAGTCGTTCAGCACGTCTGGATGGAGCACCCACCGCGTGGCAGGCACTGGCCAAGGGCAGGTGGTGGAGAAGTGGACTTGGTATGAGAAATTTTTCTTTTTAAAAACATATTGGTGTCCCACTAGATACGAGCAGTGTGAAGCTGATATGGTCGTTTTAAGAATTAGATGGGAAACATGTAGAAAGCTGAGATGGGGCTGGGTCTGCAGTAAGATTTCCATAGTCTTGTTGTTGGGTTGATGTCTGTTACTCAGAGGTTATTACTGGAAAAAAACAGCGTGAAGCCCATATGGAATGTGGGTCTGAGCCAGAGCCTTCTTTTAGAAGGCAAGAGAAGAAAGACACCCACTGTGGCTGGGCAGGGAATGTGCAAACTTCTTGGCTACTGTCTCTAAGTCTCTGGCTCCAGGGACTTGCATCACACTGTGTCACACACACCATCTCTGCAGCCCCCAGTCTGCTATGACAACCCATATAAGTGACATGGCAACCAGCTTTCCCAGTGGTTCTGAGGCCACAGGGAAAGTTCTCAGAACCCATTACCTTCCAGGTGTGAGCCAGTGCCATCAGCAGGTGGCGGTCACCAGTGGCCACTGCAATAAATTAGCACAAACTCTGTGGCCTCAGGCAACACAAATTATTCTCATGGTTTGAGATCGGAAGTCCAAAAAGGGTATCAGGGTTTGCTCCTTCTGGAGGCTCTGGGGGGAGAATCCATTTCCTTGTCTCTCTGGCTTCTAGAAGCTGCCTACATCCCTTAGCTCACGGCCCCTTCTTTCACAGCCAACAGAGTTACATCTTCAAATCTCTCTCTGACCTCTGTTTCTGGCATCACACCCTCTTTACTGGGACCCTCCTGACCCTGTTAAAGGACACCTGGGATTACAGCAGCCCTGCCACCTAAGCGAGGGCTGCCCCCATCTCAAACTCCTTCACTTGATCCCATCTGCAAAGTTCCTTCTGCCTCATAAAGTAGCACAGTCACAGGCTTGGGGATTAGGATGTGGATCTCTTCATGGACTATTATCCTGCCCACCACACAGTCCAGAGTAGCCGTGGCAGCCAGTGTCCCCACTGGTCCTGGAGCAGCAGAGAAAGTTCCCGAACCCATTTCCTTCCCAGTACGAGCTGGCAGATGCAGTGGAAGATGAGAGTCACGGGCTATGTGACTTGCAGTACAGACCTACTAGAAGCTTCTTAATCATAGCTGGTTTGGTCCTTAGACTTGTTTGGCTCCCTCCTGGTGGATGGACTGCTGTGCAGGAAAGGGTGGGTCCCCAGAAGCAGGTGCCATGATCGCTGTCGACTTCCATCAGCATGGGCTGGGGAAGAAGGTTCTAGTTGGCTCCCCTTCACTTGTCCCTCCCTTCCCCAGGACACTGGAGAGTTGAAATGCAGTTAAAATGAATAGAAATTGAAGCCATCGTTGGCGAAAGATCCTCTCCTGGGAGAAAGAGGCAGGACCATTAGGTGAGCTGGCATCACAGAGGAGCTCTGATGGCCACATGACTCAAGGAGGGTATGTTGGGATTCTGTGGTCCATGCACCATGTCGTTTCAGGCTGGTGCGGGAGAGGTGGGGAGGTCAGACAGTGTTCAGATGGGGAGAAACGGTACCCCTGCGTGTGGTGCTTGGAAGAGTGCGAGTGAGCTGTCAGTTTTAAACGTGGGCAGATTTCACGATGAAATGCTCTTTCCAGTGCTTGCCAACTTGAAGAGTGCTGATCACAGAGGGCCTGTCCCACCTGGTCTCAGTTCAGGACTGAACAAGTCTCTGCCCTTTCAGTTGGGACACACGTATTCCAGCTCGCAGTCCCCATGCTGCCTGCCTCATTCAGTCCACTCTGGGCTCCTGGGCTGGTGACACTGGTTCCACAGCCGCCAGGGCACCACACCTGTGCTCTTCTCAGTGGGCTGGGGCAGAGGGCTGGTGAGCTGGTTAAGATCGTATGGGTCCCAGGACACTTGGGTGGGCTCAATGCTTTTCCAAAACCTCTAATCCTAATCCAGTCACTGCAGGTCTGAGGGTGCAGAGAAAAGGAACGTTTGTGCTCAAGGCACAGCTCAAACCCCCAGATGCTGTGCCTGCCCCATGATGGGCAGTGGAATAGCCTGGAGAGTGTGGCTTCCCATGGCTACTCTAACAAATATCCACAAACTAGGTGGTTTAAAACAACACAACTTATTCTCCATGGTTCTGGAGGCCAGGAATCTGAAATCAAGGTGTTAACAGGGCTATGTTTCCTGCAAGGGCTCTGAAGAGAATTCATTTTCACCTCTTCCAGCATCTGGGGGCTCCAGGCATTCCTTGGCTTGTGGCCACATCACTCCCACCTCCGCCTCCATTTTCCATGTCCGTTCTCTGTGTGTCTGCTTCACCCTTATACAATGCATATGATTGCATCTGGGATCCACCCACATAATCCAAGTGTTTCTTCCGATCCTTAATTTAATTGCATCCTTGCCACAAAAGGGGGTAGTCACTCTTTCATCATAGGAAGGATACTATTTACAGGTTTTAGGGATTAGAATGTGGACATATCTTTTGGGGGCCACTAAAAGGGAAGGACATGGTTTCTGGACACAGTTAATTTAAATTCAAACCCAGGTTCTAAAGATTCCTGGTTGTGGGGTCTCAGGCAAGTTACTGAACTCTTGTAGGTCTCTGTCTCTGGGTCATTCAAAGGGTCTCAGAATCCAGTGCATGAAGTCCCCGTGCTGACTCAACCAGCCAATGTGCATTAGGAAGCATTCAGAACATTCTAGCAGAAAACCACATGTCATCATCAACTACTATAGGTTCTCCTAAAAGACGCATGATGTGTGTGTATCACATATGAAATAAATTTGAATGTGTCTGCTGCCTTCCCAGGAGATGAATGTTTTCAGGTTTCTGGAGAGGGAGTGGTGAAAGCAAGCAGAGGAATAAATTATTTCCTCCTTCCCGACATGTTCACAGTCCACAGCGCTTCTCAGATGAGATCCTGGGCTGAGCCACTGCTTCAATTCTTCACGGTGGGTTGGGCAGGCTGGTGGCACCTACTTTCAGGATGGGGAACAGTGTAGGAAGTTGGTGGCTGGCCGGGTCTAGAGCCCCTCCCTCCATCTGAACCGTGAGCTGTTTGCACGCAGTATATAGTGCTGGGAAATTGTTTCCATCTTCTCCTCTTGCTTTACAGGCCATCTGGGGAGAGAGAGCTGAGGCTAAAAGCTTTAGCCTCCTCTTGATTGTAAAAAGAGCCTTTTGGAGAGAGACAGATGTGTTGTTTGGGGTCCCCTGGGCAAGTAAAGCCATGCTCGTGCTGATTGAAACCAGTACGCATGGACACGCCAGTGGAACATTTACTCCCTGGCGTTTCTGGGCGATTCTGGAGGGTGGGGCTGCTGGCACGAGGTAGCTCGGAAGTGGTTCCCAGTAAGCCTGGTTCCTCAAGGCTCTGCAGGCCTGTGGCCGCTCTGATTCTCCCAGCATGGGGTGTGCTGGCTAACAAAGGCCAGAGAAATTCTCCCTGGACCTTCAAGGAGGTTGGAAAGTTTCCTGAACAGGGGAGGGGATTGATATTTCAAATGGGTTTTTTCGTTTATTTTATTTTTTTTTTTAAGAATTCTCACTTCTCTTTAGTCACTGAATTTTTGTCTTTACAAATATCTTAGAACAGTTCTGGTAAGCAAGGTTTTAGGGGGAAACAGTTTTTACTTAAACACTTAAAAACTATTATCTGCTCCAATTCTCTGGAAATAAATATTGGCCCAATTAACGTTGTCACAGAAAGGAAATGTTTTGTTTTTAAAGCCATAGCTCACTGCATCTACATTTACAAAAGCCGTAAACGCGCATGCATTTCTCCTCTTCTGGGAGGACCTAAATTGAGGTTTGAATATGAAGGCAGAGATGATTCTAAATGAAATTCTAGGTTAAGGCTTTATGTCTGTTTTGAAATCCATCTTCATTGGCAACTAGGAACAAAGCAAAGTTTAATCTACCAGGTCAAGTTCAGATGCTCAGGATGTGCTGTCTTTCTGTTCCCAAAGATTCATCGTATTTACCTTAATAAATGAGTCCCCTCTCTAGGTCAGTGTTTGTAAGCAACAGGCGGTGACGATGCATTAGGAACAGGACACTCAAAGGTGCTTAGATGATGAACGGGAAATTGAAAAATGAGGCTGGGACAAACTAGGGCCCGAGGGGAGTCTTAGTAGCAAGACTGGCCTGGTGGTCTTGTCTGGAACCAGATGGAAGTGAACTGGCCGTCTTCCTCTGGGCACTTTGATTCCATCTGCCTGCTGGTCACACGCCCTCTTGTTCTGCCCAGGAAGCTGTTTCCGGCTCACCGAGTACTTTTCCAGCCCCGACCCTGGTTCTTCTCCAAGGAGCCCGGGTCCCTTTAGGGGGAGCCACATTAGAAAGCAAGGCGGGGTGAGGATGCCCATTGTACCAGGATGTCATTGCCTCTTGGCCCTCAGTAGACAGAATGCACACCGCGTATGACATTTCAAACAGCGACAGAATAGACAGCAGTGGTCCCTAGAGAGTGTCTTGCTACCTAGTTGGCCGTACCATCTAGGTTTCTGTCATCATGCTCCGACATGTGCACAGTGACAAAATCTCCTCATGATGCATTTCTTGGCAGGCACCCTTTTGTCAGTGACACATGACTGTGTCTGAGTGCACACACGCACGGGGCCCCTGACTGTGCTTGAAATGAGTTTCCACACGATCTCTCATGCCAGCCTGACCCCACAGCCACCTCCCGCATGTCTGCACTCCTCCCGCCGGGGAACCCAGGCTTTCAACACAATCAAAATGTTTGCTCACTTATTCCATCGTTTAACACACAGAATCATTTCAGAATTTTATACTCAGACTTCTTCAACCACATGATTTCTCATTAGTGTCCAATATTCATTTGCAATCTTACTTGTCACTAAAATGAAGGTTGACCGCTAATCATTTGTTTTTTCAGTAACTTCTTTTTTTTCAAAGGGAAGGTGCAGGTAGGCAGGAAGATGAGCAGGCACGCACACAGGAACAGGAGGAAGAGGCACTTTATGTTGTCATTTAGATGTGCATCTTGGCTGTTCTCCTGGCCCAGGATACAAACTCAGGTCCTTAGGATGGACGTGGCCTCTGCGTCTGCTGGAGGCAGCTGACCAAACCACTGCTCCACCAGGGCGTGGCCACAAATAAATGTTTTAAATTATTTTTATTAAAGACCTGAAGGCCGATCACCCAAGTACTAGGTTTAGAAGTTACTTGGGTTAGTAACCTGTGAATGGTGGTATCATTCCTTTGAAATGCAGTTAGGTTCCTCTTTTTTTTTTTAATTTACTTTCAGCGATTTTCCCTATTCTTGTTGTCATAGGTTTCCATATTGACTAAGACATTCAGAAGATTCCAGAAGATTATAGAAGAGAAACTCTATAAAGGACGCACCCCTATGGCTCAGGGGCACTTCCTCTCCGGTCTACTGCAAAGGCTGTGTTTCATTCCTCTCGGTTTGCAAACCTGCACTTCTTTTTTCAAAAATAGCGAAAGCACCTGCAACCCAGGAAGGATTATCTGGGAAGTTCTGTGACAACAAACTGATTCATGTGGCCGGTAGCTCAATGCAAATGTAAATAAACTCAGCAGAGGACTCAGACTCCGCATTTTCCTTCCAGCCTGTGACCTCCTGAAAGGCCGCGGGCCCCTCACTGGGGTGGCCCCACTGCACCTGTTGGGGTGCGGGGTGCTCCACAGGCACCTGCAAACCCTCCCTCTGGGAGTTGGCTCCCCTTTTCCTCCCCTGGAAATCTTTTCTGGTCCCAGAATCAGTTAAAAATACCTGCAGATCGTCGTCAAGGACCCCGATCCTGCAACCCTGGACGCAGTGACTCACTGGCTGATCTGCGGGGGTGCGGGAGTGTCCCCAGGCATGAGGCTGGCAGCAGGGTTGACAGACTCCACGCGAAAGGGGCGACAAGGGGGTTCCAGGATGCAGACCGTCCTAAAGGCATCCTGGCGACTATGCGGAGAAGAGGTTTACATCAAGTGGGGTGCAGTGCATCGCGCTGGGTGTGGGTGGGGGGAGTTCGCCCTCTCTGACCAGTCCACCCGCCCCCTTGTCCCCTATCTGCCTCCCGTCTCCGGAGACCGTGTCCTCAGCCTGTGGCCCCAGGCCTCTGTGCTATTTCCTGCTCCTGGAATAATCTTCCCAGGTAGCTTCACGAATTGTCATTCTGCTCCAGCGCACCCCCTTGGAAAGGCCTTCCTGACTGCACTCGTCTACTCAGGCTGTGAAAAGCAGGCACCTGCGGTCCAGACTCTGAGACCAGAGGGCTCTCCAGGCCTTAAGCAGGCACAGGGTGGACCTTAGGGAGCTGAGATGTTTGTGAAGGGTTTCCAGGGAGGAGGGGCAGGGACGAGGCATTGAGACGAGAAACGGTGATGGCGTTTTCCACCGTCTTGTGGCTAACAATGTGTCTGCCCGTGACACAGCCCCTCACGTGGGGAGGCCTCGGGCTGGAGGCCCGTGTCCATCTGCTTCAGCAAGAAAGAGTTCTGGAACCTATCAAGTACTTGGGAATTTTGAAATCATTCACTCATTTAGTCACACATTCAAGTGACAATGTTTTTGTTTACCTGGGGGTCCCCAGATGGGAATGAAGCCGTGAACAAACACAGAGAGACCCTACCTCCGCACTTTCTTCTGGAAGAGAGAGCTAGATGTCACCAAATACTGTGCCGCTGACTATTTGAATCATAATTTCACCAAATGCTGAGAAGCGAGTGTCCGCAAGGGCAATCAGAGGGCCTGGACATGTGTCCTGATCGTTTAGGGGGTGTTGGGGTGGCAGGAAAGGGCTCTCTGAGGAAGTGGCATGGACTTATTTATGCAACTTGGAGCAGCTCCTCTGGGTCAGCTGTCCACGGGCCCTGGGGACACAGTGGTGGACAAAATAGCCGATGTCCCTGCCTTCATGGGGCTGACAACCTCAGACAGTAAATAAGTTACATGTGAAGTATGAGGTTGTGACAAGTGTGATGAGGAAACATGCCAGGGAGGAGATGGGGATGCCGAGGGGAGACTCGCCACTCTCACCGGTCAGAAGAGGTTATCCTGAGAAGGTGGCATTTGAACAAAAACTTAAAGGTGACAGAGTGAGCCACGTGGGTTTCCGGGGTAGCAGCAAGTGCAAAGGTCCTGAGGCAGAAGGCTCTGGCGAGTCTGAGGCCTAGCAAGGAGGCCAGTGTGTGTCCAGAATGAGCAAGAGAGAGCAGCAGAGGAGGCTCAAGAGATAATGGGGCCCCAAGGTACAGCTTTGCAGCCCTGGTAGGGACATTGGTGGGAGCCTTGGAGGGGTTGGAATAGCAGAGGGCAGCCCATGCTGGGCTTACTTGCTCAAAGGATGTTTCCACTGTGGGGGAGCAGCCTGATGGGGCAAAAAGACTGCTGGAGGCCAATTCGAAATGAGCAGGAGTTCACTGCAAAGAGGAGACACTTCCAGCTGGGAAGCCACATGTATGCAGGGTTGGAGGATGGAAAAGAGCTGGGCAGAGTCAAAGAAGGGAAAAGGGATGGGGAAGGGCCTCTGTGGGACCCTGGGCCGCAGAAGGTGTGTGGCCTCACTGCTGGGAGCAGCAGGGAGCCCAGTGGCGTGGGGGAGCTTCTGGCACAAGTGGAGAGCAGCGAGAACACGGCCCCTTCCTCGGGGCCCTTCTGCCAGAGCCTGGGCGCGGTGGGCCGGCTCCCAAGGTGCCCGTTCAGACAGCAGCCCCTGGCCAGGAGGGCTGAGGCCAGCAGGCTCTGGGCCCATTTCGTCAGGCCGTTCAAAAGTCGGACTCTCTTGCTTTCTACACAGAAATCCTGCTGGAGTAAGAAACAACTGCAAGTGGATATTGATTGTCTTTTCACCCCGGAGAGCTGCCACACTTCATTCGGCTGATTCCTCCCATCTGAGCAGTGCTGAGCTTTTAGGTTGTGCTGAAGCTCCTACCCATGCTGCTAGAGCCCTATTCCCAGCCTAGTCCAAGCCGACTGGGGCCCCAGTGCATTGGCGGTGTGGCCTCTCTGCCGGAGTCCGTGGGGATCCGGCTTGCGCTTGTTTAAAGTTGTTTGCATACAGAATGGCTGATGTGTTTGATCCCCAGAGAATGCAGGCACTTAGGGGTCCCTGCCGGGACCCATCTCTCCTGGGTCCCATGAGGGTCCCTGGGAGCAGCACAGCCCAGTGAGTAAGACACTATGGAAACTGCGAGGAGCTGGGACTTACTCCAAGTGCCCCGGGAAGTCACTGGAGCCACATGGGCTGACGGGGTGGTCAGCATCTGTTGTGAGACACGGGAGCAGGGACCCAGAGCCTGGCTCCTGCAACAGTGCAGGTGGGAGAAGATGGTGGCCCAGCCAGGATGCAAGTCAAGAGCCTGCTCCTGGCTCCCTCCCCTCAGTCCCCGGGCGGGAAGAGGATGGAGTTCTGCACTCCCTGTGGGGGTTGTCTGGAGGAGTTCAGGGGCCTCGAGTGACCCGTCTGCCAAGCGTGTTCCCAGAATGTGCATAATCAGGACAAAGGAGGTGCCTGCTTGGAAGCTGGGAATGTCTTTTGGAAGAAGGTTCTTTTCTACTGTTCTGCAGTTTGTGGAGAGTATTAAATTATTCTCTCTCTCTCTCTCTCTCTCTCTCTCTCTCTCTCTCTCTCTCTCTCACACACACACACACACACACACACACACACACACACACACACACACGCAGTCTAAGGATTGGGCCAATCCTCCAAAGAAGGAATGTGAGGCCAGAGAGGCTGGGGGAATAGAGGAATGTTCCAGAACCCCTGGAGCTTCCAAGGCAGCGTCTCACTGCTGCCTGGACTGTCCCTGTTGACCCCCGCCCCCGTCCTCCTTGCAGCCCCCCCACACCCCCCAACTCGGTGCAGGCTGCAGGCTGCATTTTCTCCTTCCTTCTAGCCACGGTGACTGGAAGGACAAGGACCAAAAGGCCTAGGTGACGCCACTTTTCGCTAGGAGCTCTGGGAGTGTGGCATTTGGGTGGGGACCTCCAGTGGCCTTTGTCTCAGTGTTTCTTGGAGGCTGCAGAGGCAGGTCTTAGGCCCTTTTCTCAGTCCCTTCTGATAAGGATCCTCAGTGTTTTTTGATTAATGTCTGTGTTAACATCTTCATGAATTTCTAAACAGACGTTGCCTACAATTCGATTCTCAGCAGTGCTGTCCCCCCACCCTCTCTGAAGAGCCCAGGATCTTTCCCCCAGCGTTGGTTTACTCCTTTTCTGAACCAGCCCACTTTGAATTCCAAAATAAACTCCCTGGCTATTTGAAGTGTTTCTCTGGGTCACTCCTTTCCACGCTCCTGAAGCGAACTCCAGTCCCCCAAATCTTCAGGGGAACCTAACATTCATAGGACACGGGAGGAGGGCAGGGGTCCCTGAGGGAGACGGGAAGGAGATGCTGGGGTCTGTCGGTGGCGCAGGGCAGTTCTCTTGAGGGGAAGAGATGGGCACTTGGCAGGTGGAACCTGAACAGCCCTGATTTTAGTGAAACCCGTCCCCTCTCCAACTCCTAACCAGCTTCTGGGAGCATTCTCAGTGCAGGGTCCTGCGGGGCTCCCCAAAAGCGTGGTGCCGGGGTCCTGGGGGCCCTGGAAATGGAACTGGCTTTAAAATCCTTTCTGAGCTTTCCTCGGGGTGTCTTGCGGGGAGCGGGTGTGGCAGGCAGCGCAGAGCTAGGGCTGCATCCCAGGCTTGTTGCCTGGCCTGAAGCAGCAGGAAGGAGCAGGGGTTGTTGGGGGCCCCCCTCACTGAGGTGGGAGCTGCGCGAGAAGCAGGCGCAGAGCCCTGAATCTGGAATCCCGCCTGTTTCTTACTGGCCATGTAAGCGGGGAATTTTGCTGGGAATGATGATGCTCCCCACCTCTGGGATAGGGGAGGCCAGTACTCCCAGTAAAGGAATTCGCGAATAAAGCACAGAGAGGGCAAGTCACTTGGCCAAGGTCACACAGCAAGCAGGTGAACACGGCGGAGCTGGGACGTGAACCCAGGCAGCGTGACTAGAACCCACACGCTTAACCACTAGCTCTGAAGAGGCGCCTGCAAAGCACAGCCAGGTTTCTGTGCCTATGTTCCTAGCCCATTGTTAGGAATCAGTTCAGAGTCCTCTAGTTACCCTACTGTTGTCACAAATGTCCCGTGGGGCCTTGAGGTGGGCGTGCTCCCTGGACGAGCCTCTGCCCCTGTCTATGCTGCTCCTCTCTCGTGGATGTCTGCTCAGCACCACGGGCGCCCAGCCTGGCCTGGATAAGCAACGCCGGCCCCGGAAGCCCAGCGTCCTTGGCACCTGTTACAACCCGCGTGACCACAGAGAATGCAGAGAAACATTATTTTTATGGCGAGTCTCTGGGAAACTGCAGATGTCCACGAAGTGAGTAGCGCTCCTTCTCTCCTCCATGTGACAGTGACCCAACCTGACACAAGTCCGCCAGCACCCAGTGGCTCTGGGACTTGAGAGACCCAAGGACACTCGTGAAAAGAGCAAGCCCCAGGTCTATTCTGGGACCTTTCTGGGCCTGCGTGGTCCCTGCTCTGGAAAAGGCGGCAACAGCTGAGGAAGAGTGTTCTCGATTCTGCAGAAAAGCACTGCCTCCCCGAGCTGGGGTCTTCCACTCCTGCCCTTGTGTCTCCATGGCTTCCTGGAGGAGCCAGTGGGTGACAGGGAGCTGTGCTGTCTGCGGTCACTGTCTGTGGACTCGCCATGTTCCTGCAGGACGGAGAGTGTGCAACTCCGGGGTGCTTGTTGGGGCAGAGCGCGGAGGGGCCTTCCCTCCAATCACCTCCTCCTTCCCTGTCCATGTAGCTCCCTCCAGCAAGAAATGACACAGCCCAGAGCAGAGCGGGCCCCTGACCCAGGCTCAGAAAGGCAGCCGGTGTGCGTACATGTGCGTGCTGACTTTTAAAGCCTCTCACCTTGGGAAACATCACTTCAGAGGCCCTGGCTCTGCTTATTCGGAGATGGGGTGGTGGTGATGGTGGTGTATTCTCCAGGGAGATTTGTTCTGCCACCTCTGCACCGTGCGATCCTGGGTGATGAAAAGACACGCTCACTTCGGCGAGTGTTTGTCGCAGTTCCCAGTGCCCTTCATAGGTGTCATCCTGCGGAGGAGGCCTGCCGTGTCACCGGCCCTGCAGATGATGAGGCTGGGAGAGGTGTGTGCAGATGACATAGCGGGAGGAGTCTGTGGGCCTGTGCCCCTCCTCACCATGCGCTTGGGGACGAGGCCACACTTCCGTTCCCATCCTTGGTCTCCTATCCTGATGCCGTGTCGGGCGAGGGTCGCAGTCCTTGCAGGGCTAATGTTCACCCACAGGCAGAACGGTGAAGCCACGTTTGAGCAGGACCCGGGGCCCCACTGCACCAGACACTGGTCGTCTAGCTGCAGGGTCAGCGGGCGGTCCAGGGGCCCCAGGGCAGGTCTGGGGTGACAGGAGGATATTTGGATCTCAAGGTGGGAGTCACTTAACACTCGCTGCCACTCATTTACGATGGGTCCTGTGTCAGCATCTGAGGGACAGGTCACCCGTGGGGCTACTCCTTCCTGTGCTGGTGACAAGGTCTCCCTCCCTGTCATGCGCTCTGGGGACAAGGCCACATTTTCTTACTTTCTTGATGAGTTCCACATCCTGACACAGCTGTCAGAGCCAAATGTCATAACTGTGGTTTTAAAGGTTGACACTGTTTTCAAACTTCATCATTCAAACAAGCCTTGTCAATCAAACAAGACTGTTTTTCCTTTTACGCTGTGGCTCTATTTTTACAGAGAGGTGAGACTTTTTTTAGGGCTCCATTGCACCCTCCCAGATGTCCTGTATATTCCTTAAATGTCAGGCATGTTGACGGCAGACATCCTGCCTCCAGTTTTGAAAGCACGTGTCCCCACCCTTGGGTCGCCAGCACTGCCGGCACCCTTGCCAGCCTGCTCATTTGAAGCCTCATATATGGAGAGTCTTTTCCAACATCGTCTCGCTGACCCCCCGCCCACCAGTGATCTGGAAACACGTCCCCTCTCCCTGGTGAGCGAGCTGGATTGGGAGGCAAGTGGGTTAAGACTGGACAGGGGACAACACTGATTTCTGGAGGGATCCAGTCTCATTTGGAAGCTCAAACAGAGTCTGACCTTTCAAATGACAAATGTGCACAAACTTTACACTGTTTGCCTGCAGCCAAACGCAGCTTCCCCTTCTGTCTGCCGGACAGACAGATGGACGGATGGTGGGAGCTCTAATCAGGTCAAAGGGGTCATCCCCAGGTTTTCTCTTGGTCACTTCGGGTTTACGCTCAGCTCTTTCAGGGTCCCCTCCCCATCCCCGTGGGACAGCTCCTGTGTGGGAGGGGCCACGGTGGGGCCCTCAGCCCTTCGCCACACCCGCCTCCCTTACCTGAGTCCTCACTGGCCTCTGCTGATGGACAAACACTGGCTGTGTCCCACTGAGCCCTTGTCAGCCCACTGACCTGATCTCTGACACGTCCTTGGCCTGGGAGACTTCCATACACCAGAGTAGATACAGGTTCTCTCCTGCCACCTGCCAACTGTGGGTGACAAGGGACAGAAGAGGAAAACAGGACCTTGAGAACAGTGACAGGATGATGGCAGAGATGGGCAGGAGATTAGTTAACCTGCAGGCATGCTCAAAGGACGCCAGCACCTCTGAATAAACTGGTTCTGTCCAAATAAACTAGCGCCACCCCGTGGGCTAGTCCCACCTAAGCCCCAGGCCTCTAGGGGGGCTCGCAGACCTGGGCCACCCTCAACCGCTGTTCAGCAACGCCCCCACCTCCACCCCTGGAGAAAAATCCCATCCCCGGTATATGAGTCACATCCTTAGCTTATTCTAATTGGTAGCCTTTCCCCTGCGCATCGCAGAGTTGTCTCCCTGTGATTCCAATAAACCTGCTGTTTGGAGTCTCCTTGAATTCTTGCTCCCACAGCTATTTGCTGGGGCTTGAACCCCTGGCAAGAGTGGTGAGGGGACCTCAGCCTTCTGGGATCCCTGGACCAACACCAGAGTCTCCCTCACCGTGGTCTCGCCTGACAGGGCAGGGGAGATGCCCCTTTCAGTGACAGACGTGTTCTCTGAATCTCCCTCTCACTTAGTCTAGGGAATCATGTCATTTTCAGGACACACTCAACACTGTCACATACGTCTTAGAAGGGTTTTCTTTCCTCTGTTGAAATGTCCTATGCCTCAAATCATCATTCATTCTTCCTAAAGAGTGTTTCTATTATCTATTGTTGCTTGTGACCTGTCACGGTCTAGGACATGAGCACCGGCTTTTCCCTTTCTCATGAGCTTGATGTCTGCTGGAACTCGGTACCCGATCTGAGAGCCTCCATCTGCCGTCTCCCCTGGACCTCACGCGGGCTCTGCACTGGGGCAGTAAGCTCCCAGGTGCCCCCGGTGTGGGCAAGGGTATCCCCTGCAGGCAAAAGTGACTTCTCAGAGCTGCTGGGACAGACACTAGGAGCGGTCCCCCCCCTGCCCCGTCATGATGCCCAAAGTTAATGAGCAATTAACCTGTGTGGAGTCAAGTCAATTTCAGAGAAGGCCATTCCTTCAGGGCAGCTTTATTCTGCTTCCTGGGGGCTTTGAGAATCCCCGCCTGGGGACAGTGACCTCTCCTGTTGACATGACCTGGGGACAATTCTATTTTCACAATAGAATGCCACTGCCCTGTCACAGTCCCACATCTCTGCCGTTTAAGAAGAAGCCTGCATATCTCCTGCTCTAGCGGTGAATTGAAGCACCTGATCAAGCCCCCAGGGAGAGAAAGTAGCAGAGTCCAGAGTCCCTGTCACCCACTGCTGACCCTGCCTGGAGACCCTGCCTCGAGTCCCTCCTGGAAGTCCCCAGAGGCCCGGATCCAGGCCCAGTTCCCATCTCTGACACGAAGGGGTGTGTATTTTCACTCTTCTTCCAGTAACTGCTTGAAGCGTCTCACTTCCAGGTGCCAGCGCCATCAAGAACAGTGTGACTTTAACACCACGCGTTCTTTTCCACCTCAAGGCACTAAAGCGAGGGCCGTGCAGCGGGCTGGGTTCTCGAGCCCAGGGACAGCCTCACACCCCGCACCCCAGGGGCTGGCTCTGCCGAGAAGTACGAGGAGAGACTCGGGAGTGGTGAAAAGTCCCGGCAGTGCGACTCCAGGCTTTCTCGATGGATGCTCCGTGCCAGAAACCCACATCTACATGGGAGCTGGGGAGAAGGGCAGGTCCCAGGCTCGCCCCATGTGAGAGTGGGGTTTTCACAAGCTCCCCACCAGCACGGGGTGCAGGAGAGTGCAGACACCTCTTGGTGGAATTCTCCAGCAAACCTTCCATGCTGCCGGGTCACAGCTCCATGGCCAAGGTTAAGGTGGGGTCTGGACTTTGAACCAGCTTCACAGCAGCTTGATGCAGCGAGACACAGAGACCTGGAGGTCGGGCTCCAGCTTCCCCTTAAGCAAGCTGATGTAGCTTCTTGGAGCCTAGGTTTTATCCCTTGGAAAATAGGTGGTTTGTTCTCACGATCAGTCCTTTCACGACTATTTGCGCCAGATTTCATGCCGGCTTTGGGAATTCGGTGGTAGGTCTCACCCAGATGTTCCTCTCCTCCACCCCTCGTCCCCCACAGCTCACGGATGAGATGGGGAATAAGCAAGCCAGGGAGGGGTGCTGGGACAGTCCAGAGAGAACTGCAAAATCCTCGGGGGCTTTGCCAAAGACCTAGAGCTGGAGCTGGACCTGCGATTCCTCAGAGTGAGCCAAGTCCAGGGGCTGGCTGACAAGCAGCCACCAGGAGCGCCTGAGCTGAGAGAACTCATTTTCACCTAGTTCGTTATGGCCGGAGCGCTGGGAGCACTGGGAGAGATGGGTTTCAGGAGCGAGTGAAGTTGTGTCAGCCTCCAGAAATTTGTAAATTTTTGCCCATTGGCAAAGGGGAGCCTCTGAGAAGGTCTGGAATCTGGAAGGAAAGATGCGGATGCAGGCAGGAAGACAGGTCAACGGGCTGTTTCAAGAGGATAAGCAAGGATGGATGGCCTGACCTGAACGGCAGGACCACAGATGGAAAGAGCCTGGAGAGCAGGAAGTTAAGGTTCTCAAGACTGATCCAAGAGGGGCAAGAGGGTAGGAACAATCTGACTCCCTCCTTATTTCACGTGTTTTACATCCAAGCAGTGCCTAGCATGTGGTAGATCTAAAAAAATGGTTGGTTGAATGCACAACTGAGTAAATTATATTAGTTCTAGATTCTAAGAAGAGCATATAAAATCTTCTTATAAAAGTGTGGTAAATGCATATGAATTCATAAAACAGCCTAGCTAGTGAAAGAGCCCCCGAATAGCAATGATTGCAATAAAATAGAAGCTTATCTTTCTGTCTCATGTGACAGTTTCTGTAAGCATATGGGACTCATAAGGCAGCTTTGCAATCATCAGCTTCTTCTCTCATTGTTCTATCATCTTCCATACATGGTTTCCATCTCATGGCCAAAATGACTGCTCTAACTCCTGCCATCACATCTGCATCCCAACCATCTCTGTTTTGACTTTGTGCCAGCCTGTGGTAAAGAGGGAAGGACATACACTTCCTTTAAAGACATGACCCAAAAGTTGTATACATCACCTCCAGTGAGATACCATTTCTAATGCTCAAGTATATGGCACACTCAGCTACGAGGGGATTGGGGTCGTATTCCAGCAGTCATTTTCCCACCTACACCACAAGGGTTCTGTTCTAAAGAGAGAGAGGAAAGCAAATACCAAGAGCCGAAGAGTCTGCCACAGTATTCACGCTCTGAAGCCCATTTAGTAAATGTTAACATTGAAATCTAGATGAAATCTAGATGGTGTGCACAAGGATACTGATTAGTCTCCACACCTTCCTGCAGGTTTGCAAACTTTCATCATATACAAAGTGCTACCTAAATGTAGTCATCCCATTTGTCTCCAGTTTCTGTGTCATGGCTACACATCGTGAGATGTCGAGCCTCAGTTTCTTCAGCTGTATTATGGGTTTGTGGGGAGAAGTAAATGAAGGCAAGACAGCACCTGTTCATGTGGGGATTTGTGCGCTTGGGTGAGAATGAGGCTTTCAAAATATGTGTGGCTTCATATAACAGAATATCTGATGAGAAGTAACTGCTTGGAGAAGAGTTTGCTTTCGGTACTTAGCCAGAAGTATGAGAATGGTGCCTTCAGCCTCACATCAACAGCTCATTAGTGTCTGCACTCTGATTCTCAAGACTTTTCCTTATGGTCCCAAAGAGATGCCACTGTTCCAGATGTCATCTATTCACACAATGCACAATACTTGGGTGGGGGGGATACTTGGGGGGTGGGGGGGCGCCTGTGCGCTGTTCTGTAGGCCTCTCTGGCCTCCACCCACTAGGTGGCAGTAGCACCCCCAGCTGCCGCAGCCCCATAAGTCTCCAGACATTGTCAGCTCTGCCCCCGGGGGCGGGACATCACTGCTAAGAGAGACGACAAGCCCAAAGTTGAGAAGTTCTCTCAATACCGTTTGCTCTCTGCCCCAGGAAAACATTACCCAGAAGCGCCGCCCTCCACTGCCACTGGCCAGGCTGGGTCACATGTCCACTCTCTACTGCAAGAGCCCCTGACGCGGAGCCCCTGCCCTGTTGGGCTTTTCCAGAAGGGGCAGGTCTCCAGCAGAGGAGGAGCGTGAGGGTGGCTGCGGGGTGCGTGCCCAGCAGCGCCTGCCTGAAGGGTCTTCTCATGGGGCCCAGGCCTCTTCCCAAGGTCACCGAACGTGGCTGATTGTCTGCTGGGGGCGGCCCGGCTGGAGAAACGCTGTCCGCTGACATCGGGTGGAACTTCGCCCTGTGGGCGGTGCTGTGCACACAGCGACACCAGGAACGGCTGCGTCACCTCTGTGGGGGAGACTGTTGGATGCCTCTTAGAGAGAAGCTGGCTGAGCGACAAGCCACCTGCCAGGGCCCCTGAAGCGGGGAGCTGAACGCTCTAACTCAGAGTCCACGCGTGACACACAGAGCCGTCGGGAGACAGAAAGCACACCGGCCATCCTCCCAGAGAGTGACTATGAAGGACTGTTCTCAAGTACTGAAGAGCTGGAAAGGCTGCAAGAGAACGAGAAGGCAAGGAAGCAACTTGGGGAGCAGCGACTGATGAGGGACAGGCTGGAAAACCGGGGGCCCTTCCCTAGCAACCCGAGCTGGGGACACACCCCCTAGTCTCCCCTACCCTTGAACTCTGACTCTCCCCAAAGCTGCGACCCCTGGGTCCTCCCAAAGGGAGGTCCCTTCCCGCCATACATAACAGACTTCATTTTCTTGCTCCCGTCACCCCAAGCTGTATGAGTCACTTCTGTTCAGTTGTTTTCTAATAAACTGACCATGTGGTCCTGGGACCCGGCATCTCCTCTCAAATTCTTCCAGGACAGACTGCACTCACCAGTGCCAGGCACCCGCATCAGCGACCACGCCAGGGCTGGGGGTCCAGGGAGGGAGCTGGAATTGTGGAGACTTAGTTGCTTGACGGAGGGCCTCTGTGGGGCCGGGCCCAGATCTCTGGGTCTGGTCCTGGTGTCTGAGCCCCTCCATGATGCTGCTTCTGGGCTGTTGGGAGAGTTCCCAGCAGCCCGCCCCCATGGGGTGAAGACAAGCAGGATCTGGGCAGTGACCGCCTGGAAGGGGACCTGGAAGGGGACAAGGTTAGAGCGTGTTCCCTCTGTCCTTCCACACCTACCCGCTGGCAGAGAAGGAAACCAGTTTCCAGAATCCAAGACCAGCATCACAGGGCAGAGCGCAGAGGTCGTGTTTTGGAGTTGGGGGACAATGCTTCATGCTCAGCCACCTGCTGCTCTTCCCTCCCTGCCTGGAGCCAGGGACCAGGCAGGCTTTGGAGGGACTGACAAGAGACGATCTGGGAGGGATGGCCCGAGGGCGCGCCTGGTGGCACCGCGGCCTGCAGAGCTCACAAGGCTGCCGTCTTGAGAAGAGGTGATCTGGGCCACGAATCCGACTGCTCCCCAAGACTGGCCCCTGAGCTTCCCGCGGCCTCACTGACGGCACATTTCTCTCAGCTGTCCTTGTTGCCACATCTGGTGGCAGAGGCTCGAAAGAACCCGAAAAGACAGCTCCCAGTTCTTTTGCTCCTGAGATTTTTAGTTTTTTAAAAGAAAGATGCAGGTAGGTGAGCAGGCAGGCAGGAAGGGAGAGGAGAAGGAAGCATTTTTATTTATTTTATTTAGTTGTTCATCTTGATTGCTCCTCCCTGGACCCAGGACCTTGGGATGTATGTGGACTGAACTGGCTGGAGCCGGCAGACTCAACCACTACTCTACCAGGCCACACCCAAACATTTTCTGTAAAGGGCCAGATAGTAAACATCTGAGGCTGTTTAGGCCATCTGATCTGTGTCACAACAACACAGGATGAGACTCTGCTGTTACTGTGTGAAAGCAGCCACAGACAGTATTGAAGCCAATGGACAGGCTGTGTCCAAATAAAACTTTATTCATAAAAACAGGAAGCCCGGGCCACAAACACAGAGCTGTAGCTGGCCAGCCCCTCCCCACTGGCAGAATGTTTCGCTGTGTGATTACTCTCTCATTTATTCACCCATTGACTACATCGATGGGTTTCTGTGCAGATTTTAGTTTGAGACTATTTAAGAATAGTGCTAACATGTCTGCATTTCTCCTGGGGTGTTCCGAGGAGTGGAAGTGCTGGGGGAAACACACGTATGTCCACTTTGGGGGACACTGCCCAGCCGGCTGCAGATGGTTGCACTGATGTTTGCTTTCCTGCCCACGACCAGCGGTGTCCTGAGCTGGGCATTCCGGGGCTTGACCTCCTGGCCAAGGCTTTATTTCCACACTGACCTTCAGGTCCGTGCACACGGGTGTCGTTTCATGGTTTCCATTTTCATTTCCCGGCTAAGTCTGGCAGCTCGACACCTTTACACATATTTATAGCCATTTTTGATATCTTCTTTGTGTCTGTTCCAATAACATTTTGTACCTTTTATTTGCATACGTCTGCCTGGTGGATAAATCTGGCGGTCTTCTTTGGAGAGGTTTTTTTTATTTTTCTTCTCTAAACTCAGGAATCTTCAGGGGCCCCTGCTGTGCATATGATACTAATTTGTCTTTAATTCCAGAATCGACTGTGAGATGTTTGCCCTCCAGGAGTCTGTTTTAGGGCCTTTTCTTCTTTAAGAAATGTTGATCTTGAGCCTTGTGTGTGTAACTCTGTTTTGAATGTCAGAGACCCAGGAGGCTCAAACTGGCAGCGATGGAGTCTAATGGATTCTCCTGGGTGATTGCTACAGAACAAAGACAAATTGGAGGTGATCTGGATGGAGTAACAGTAGGTGGAGGGAAGTGACAGTTCTAGGTGAGGCTAACGAGGGGCTCCTGGAATTTAGCAGACAGTGGGGCACGCTGCTTCACCCCATCGGGAAAGGGAGAGCAAGGGGAAACATCCAGCTGCAGGGCTTTGGTAGCCTCCAGTACATTGTTCTGGTAGGTAGAATCAAGCGTGTAACTTCTCCCTCATTCTCTTGCACACCTTTGTCCCACCCTGACTCCCCACCCATCAGAGGAAGGGACTGGTGGGAGGGGCACCTTGGTCCAGAGGAGACTGGAAAAGTCAAGCGTGTGGCAAGTCTTTGTCTCCAGCAGACGGGCTGGTGCAGGTGCAAGCGGGGTGGGGTGGGGGGGAGCTCACAGGTCACGTGGCTGAGCAGAGGGGCTCTTCTGGGCTCCGCGGGGACACTGTCATTGTATGGCCCTGCTTCTGTGTTCTGTGCAAGACCCACAGCACTGGTCCTGCTCTGCAGCCCCTTCCACCTCCCTGGAGAAAGTCACCCACCAGTGTTGGTTTTGCAAATTCGAAAAAGTAATGGTTAACATCATCCTGCTGGTCCTGCAATTGAATGTGACAGCGGGCTTGATTTTGTGACAGAATGCATGTTGAGACTGAGCGATGAGAGGTCTGAAGGGGAGGTTTCCCGTACCGTCCCTGCAGTTTAGAGGGGAATTAAACAGGCCAGGGGGACTGCTGTTTCAGGCCTGTGCGGAGGATTCTGGAGCCCCTCCTCCCTGTGAAACACGTGGGATTGTTTTACTGCAACTCTGATGCTCAGTGGAGCAATGGCTCCGGTTTTCTGTCCACCTTGAAGGCCATCCGCCAGACAACCACCCAGCACCTGGATGTGACTCGATCATCTCCAGCACCGGGATCCAGGACCGCAGGCTCCACCTTGACTTGTAAGTGAGGCCAACAACTTGGGGCCATCGCTTCCATTCTCCAGATCTCACTTTGGGGATCTGCAAACAGAAGTAACCAGGCTTCCTGACAATGTGGTTAAGTGAGACAGTGAATGGCCAGCGTGGGCGCTGTAGTAATCGGCGCTAGGAAGCTTTTCATGAAAATGCTGCTGCTTCTGCTGAGAACCCTGTGGTGACCAAGAAGAAATATTGAGCACACAGTGTAGGGAGCCAGTGATGGAGGCAGGAGGAAAGGCTCCAGGTGTCAGCTCAGTGGCATCTGTTCTGGCTTCCAGCTCTGAGGGCGGGCAGTGGGCTTTTGCCGTGGATCCACGATTTCTTCCCCTTCTGCCTTCTTCAAACTCCCAGAATTTCCTTAAATAACCTTCCTGCCTGCCCCGCAGTCTGGGCTGCTGGGAAGGCTGACCCCACCCCCTGGTTCCAGCACTTGGCTCTGATTGGCTTACAGGAATGACGCGTCCATTTCCTGCCCAGTCATTGGTTCCAGGTAAGCATGTGACCCAGGGCGGGGTCCAATCAGGGTGCAGCCAGTTTGGATCTTCGCTTGCCCTGGTCCTCCGGGCTGTGACTGTGAGGAGGTGCACCCAGTCGGATGGCCAGTCCTGGCCGAGGCGTTGCTGAGGCTGCAAATAGAAGACCGCAGAATAGAAAACACGAGGGTGACCGACGGCATTGCTAAACCTCCTGGTCACCTGTTTGATCTTACCTGTGCTTTTCAATTGCCTGACGCAAATCGGCTGGCTTGTTGGAGCCAGTTCGCTGGCTTTCCCCGTCACTGGCAACGAGAAACATCTGTGCGGGGCACTTTCACAGGCGCAGTCATCTGTGTGCGTGTCTGCCGTGCAGAGGACAGTGAGCGCCCAGCCTGGCCATGCCCGGCTTCTGGCTGTGTCGAGGACACCCGGGGCCCTTCAGCGCTGTCGCTTAAACGCACAGGAGCTTACCTGATGGGACTTGCTGACTTAGAACAATGAGACACATGGAAGCTTGACCAAGTCCCACCGGAGTTTGACAGGCAATCAATGCTATGCTGTCAGTGTCCTCCTTGAAGTCACCTTGAGAGGGTTGAGGAGGATCCAGGCAAACAGCAGATGACAACCCCACTCTGAACAAACAACCTGGGCTTGGGGGAAGGGTTCCTGGCGAGGAGGAGAGGTGTTTGCCTTAAAAGGTAAGCCGGGGCGGTATTGAAGGTAGGTGAGCCCCGAACGTGTGTCCTGTAGAACACTTTTGGTTCAAATGGGATTGGAAATTGGTTTCAAAAATGAGAGAGAATATTTATTGGATTGTAGGAAAGTCCAGGGGTAGATCAGTCCTCGGGGACACAAATGTGAGCGGAACCCCAGCTTCTCACTGAGATCTGCCATGCGCTGTGTGGCCTTGTCTCTTGGTCTTCCTGGGAGCAAGATGGTGGCAGCCATGCCCCGCCCCCCCGTACGTCCTCAGGGTCCACAGCAAGTGGGCGAGAGCTTTACGGGCCCTGCGCCCTGTGGCCAGAGGGGTGTTACGCTTTGATCCGTTCAGGTCTGGTCACATACTCCACCCCTGTAGTGGAGTCCCTTTGTCACTGTTGCCAGAAGGGTGGGGGGTCCTGGGGACCAAAGTGAGAGCACCCAGCAGTGGCTAGGAAGAGTGGGAACAGAGAGGTGGGCCCGTTCTCGCGGCTCACGCTGTGGAAGGCTGACCACCCAGACCCTGTGCTGGGAGTAGGGGACAAATGAAAGACAGGTCCCAGGGTGAGGTGCAGAGGACAGGGGAGAGTTTATGCCCATGTGTCCTGGGAGCTGAACGAGGCAGGACCTCAGGGTCCTACAGCTCCCTCACCACAGAGTCAGAGGAAGACGGAGATGTCAGAGCTTACTGAGCACACCTTCGCAAACTTCTCGTCCTCTCTGCCTCAGTTTCTTCATCTAAAGGTCGGGGTTATAACAGCACCTGCCTCACAGGCTGTGAAGAGCAGGACAAGCGACGTAAGGCTTAGAAAACTCTGAGAGCAGCACAGGCACCACGTGCGGACCCTCACGTGTCAGTGGGCAAGTTATAGCAAGTCATTTCCTGCTGTTGTCCCCACACCTCTCCGCACGCCTAAGACGTGGCCTCGGAGTGACCGTTGCCTGGTGATTGCTGTCGATAACGACAGCATGACGCCCAGTACCTGGCACGTAGTAGGAGCTGCATGCTGGTTTCCAGCTCCCCCAGAAACACAGCGCGCGTCATCCATTCTACAGAGCAGGGGGCGGTCTCTGTCCTTAGAACCTTCCTGCTTTGGAGTCAGTGCTGACTGATCTTGGACATGCAGGAAGGAGAGCTTGGTGATGGGTTTCATGATGTGCGCGCCTACTGTGTGCTAGCCTCCAGGCAGGCACTTTTGACAAGCCAAGGCCTCTGTCCAGCCTTCCACTTGGGGATTATTACCCCCGCTTGTTCTAGAGGGGGATCCTGAGATCTGGAGACCGCCCCAGCTCCTTCCTGTAGAGCAGTGATTGGCAGACTGCTGCCTGTGGGTCAGATCTGGGCGCCACCTGTTTGTGTGAATAAAGCGCTTGGCTCGCAGCCACGCCCACTCATTTACATAATGTCGGCAGCTGTTTGCTGGGCAGGGCTGAGTGGTTGCCACAGAGACCATATGGCCCTCAAAACCAAAAATATTTACTATCTGGCCCTTTTCTGAAAAAGTTTGCCTGGTTTAGAGGAAACGCTTGAACACTTGCATTTCCGCCAGGCCTGAAGTCAGGCAGGAAAGGCTTTGTAAGTCGTGGTGTTGAAGTGAGACCTGGCTACTGCAGGGGTCCCAGCCGGAGAGGGCTGGGGTGCACTCCGGCGGCTGCCGAGAGCTTTTAGCAGCAAACCAGACCACAGTGGAAGCAGAGAACCTGTTAGGAGCCTGTGGAAATAATCTAGACAAGAGAAGACTGTGCTGGAAAGTCCCTGAGGGCTGAGAGATGAGGAGGGAGAAGCCACAGGAGTTAAAAGATCAGGTGGGGAGAGGAGCGGGAGAGGAATCAGGGAAATACCTAAATGAAGGGGGTGGCGGAGGTGCCATTCTCGGAGGCAGGGCCAGGGGCAGGGCCAGGGGCAGGGAGGAGCAGTGTGGGGAGAGGGTTAGTTAGGAAGGTGCTGGGTTTGCTGTCTGTCTGGGTTCGGAGCTCCGAAGGGAGGGACAGGTGTGCACGGGAAGGTGCCAGTCGAGGAGTCCCCAGCCTGGACGTGCCCACGGCATCAAACTCAACTAACTCGGGTTGCCATTCAGCCCCAGGCTGTGTTCTGCAGAACCATAGCCATGCAGCCCCTGCCTGGCCTCTCCTCGCGTCCTCCTGGACCCTCCCTTGAGCATCAGGTGAAGCTGCAGCCGGAGAGGTGGGCCCAGCCCCTAACAGCCAGACCCTACTCCTGGCCCTAGAGGCAGAGACCCCCGGAGAGTTAGAGACTCTTCCCGAGATTGACACCTGTGATGCCATGAGGCCTTTTGAGCACCTTGCACCACAGTGGTGCTCCTGCTCCCAGATATGCTCCCGGGAGCCTGGCTGCACCCCCGCAGGCTGTTTCTCCGGAACTGTTTCCCCCTGTGGCTTAGGGTGAGCACTTGCCTGTTGGAGAGGCTGCAGCCCAGCAGGCCCGGCTACCATTTGAGTGTGCCCAGCATCCAGGTGTGTGTGGCACGGGCCGGACACAGGTGGCAGAGGGAGGCGCCCCGCACACTGAGTGGTTCGCGCCTTTAGGAAGCCTGCAAAATCATCTTCACCTTCACCTCTTTTTGCCTGATGTCAATGCTGCCTGATTCCGGGGGTGAGGGGAGCAGGGCCCTCCTGCAGAGAGCAGCTTCCACTTGGGAAGAGGCTCCCGGTCAAAGCCCTGGCTGACACGAGGCCTGGTTTGCCCGCTCAGCAAGGGGCAGTGTAGGGGAGGATCATGGTGGGGCCGGCGCCGACTCTGACCTCGGCAGGTTTGGACAGTTGGGGAAAGATGCCCCCCTCTCCACACCTGGCACCCCCGCTGCTTATGCCGCACCCCCACCCCTATCCGACCACCCAGCTCCTGGCTGATGTTTGCTGCCTAAGTCAGGACAGTGTTGGGCAAGTGACAAAGTCAAGGCCAACTGACTTAAGCACAAGAGTGAATTTATGGACTCGGGTCATGGAAAGCTTCAAGTCAAGCGGGATCCAGGTGCCCACATGACAGCCTCAGAATCCTCTGTGCTGGCTCTGCTCTCTGTCAGGCCGTCCGCACGCCACGGGAAGATGCTGTCGACTCCAGATTAGTTGTCTGGGTTTGGCATTGCCAGCAGAAAGACAGCATTACCCATTAACAGGCAGTGAGAGTCCTCGACTCCAAGGCCCCGGGCTCCAGCTGGAGTCACATGACCATCCCTAGCCAGTCGCAGCCAGAAAAAGGCTGTGTTCTCATTGGCCAGGCCTGGATGGGCTGAGGGGGAGGAGGGGTGGCTCTCCAGGGCAGCATTGGGGTCTGGCCTCAGACCGTGTGCAGGGGACAGGCAGACGTGACAAATGAAGATTCTGCTTGAGAGCTCTGAGAACTGGTATGGAAGTGTAACCTGTGAACGGGGTTGGCCCTGAGGCACAAGGAGGAAGCACTGCTGGAATGTGATGGTTGGCAGTCACCTGTGCAGGATTCCACCAGGCATTGGAGTCCAGTGCAAGCCTTGAGTGTGTGAGGGAGCTGGGCGTGGGGCGAAGGGCACTGAGGCCTGGGGTATGCGAACTGGCCCCCAGAGTGAGTCGGGGACAGGTGAGCAGCTCTCCCCTCCCCTCCTGCCTTCATTCCTCCTCCTCTCCTCCCCACTCCCTCTCCCCTCCTCCCTTCTTCTCCCTTTCTTTTCCCCTCACCTCCCTCCCCAACACTTGAATGCCCTTTCTGTGTTGGGCCCCCCACTAAGAATACAGAAATGAGTAAGAGGGAGCCATCCCCTGCCTCTCAGTGCTGCCTCTCTGGGGCAGAGAGAATACACAGATCAACAAATAAAAGAGATTTGCCAGAGATGAGTTTGAAAGCCTGTGTACAGCCACTTTCACCAGGTCAGGGAGGGCTGCCCCAGGAGGTTGCAGTAGGGCTGAGAAGGAGCTGGCTCTGGGAGGAGTGGAGGTGTGGGGAGGGCAGGAGCCCTGGGACAGAGACGATAGGGCAAGCCTGGAAAGTGAGGCGAGGAATATGCATTACAGGACCATAGGATGGAGCTGAGCTTTGCTGCCTTCTGTGAAACACCCCACCAGGTGGTGGAGGGAGGACGATGGACCCCTGCCTGCCTTGGACCCAACTTTACAGGAAGAGAAAGAGGCAACCGCTGTCCTTTGGTGCCAGCTCCCTGCCAGCTGCATCTGTACCCCAGAATGACCCTGTGAATTCTGGCATCGCCATTTTACAGACGACACACTGACACTTGGGCCCGTCCCCAGGCCCCTTGCCAGCATGGAATGGCACTGTCATTTGAACTCAGGGTTTTCGGCCTCCAAGCTTGTCTTCCACAGATCCACCTCCTCCCCACACTGGGTGTGTAGGAGGGAGCCTTCCCCGAATGACTCATGGCTTCTCTTTCCTTCCTGCCACCCCTCGATTCCTTTCTTAATTTCCACATTTCTGAGCTGAAGCAGGCTGGTATTTAAATGTGCCAGTACCAGAGAAGCAGATGGGGTGGAGGGGGCAGCGCTGCCCTGCAGAGCCTCAAGGCTGGCCGGCAGAGCCCCGCCTGGCCTCTGGGCCTGACCCCCCTCCCCGCCAGATGCCCCCCAGAGCCCCCAGGAGGGTGGGGTGGCCTGCACACAGCCCTGCTCCCAGCTTCCAAAACAGTTTGGAGCGGGAACAAACATGTGCTGCTCCGAGCACGTAAATGTCACTTTTCTGCACGCCTTCCCTTTTCATCGGCGCGCTTGGGAAGTGGCTGCTATCTCCAAAGGAGATAGTGTTGGTTTCATCTTCCAAATGCCAGCAGCCAGCACCGGCACAGGGCTTAATAGCAGATTATTCTTACAGCTTGCATTCTTCCCCATCTTTGAATCCTGCTAGAATCTTAGCCAGACATGCGAGGGGTGGGCAGAGGGGAGAGTGGAGGATTCCCATCACAAACAACCTGCGTTTCCTGCATTTGGAGGACTTTTCAGGCCCCTTCATGGGCATTCCTAATTCTGGGATTGGACACAGGGTCCCTGAAATGGGCTCGGGCTGGGGAAATGGACCGCAGGAGAAGGAATCCCCCTATCACCCTGATATTTCGTTGTAGGTGTCTGTTGATTTTTCCTGTCCAGTCACTTCTGAAGGAAAAAAAAAAAAAAGAAGGACCATAATCCCTTTGGAACTTCACTTCCACCCGGGCCCTTGGTCTATGCATTTGGGGCAGGAATGGACTCCACCCCAGCTGCCCGCCATTTTCAGCAGTTGTCAAGTCACCCAGATCTGGCCGGCGGACGTATTCCCTGTGGTCCTCTTTAATGGTTCAGACACAAGCCCGAAATGCAAGCCAGGCCTGCAGGATCTGGCATGGGGATTTATATGGGAATTACTAGAAAGAGAAGTTGTCCTACTCAGAACTAACTGGATGAGTAGGATGGAAACCAGTTGCTACCAGAAGCCAGAGTTCTGAGGAAGAGAGTCTGTGATAATGAGGCCAACATAGAGAAAAACAACTAAAACCTGGGGGTGAGGGAGGGAAGGCTGGAGTTCTGACAACATCACCTGAACTCCTCGATCCAACCATTCCTGAAGCCAATTTTCAGCTTGATGGTTGTATGAGTTGCTACATCCAGTTTGAGGGCAAGAGTACTGAATAATGTCTATGGTATGGTCCTGGATGCATAAAGCAACCTTGTTTCCGAGTCCCCCTCTAACGCCCCACGTAGCTGCATTGGTACAGCCCAGGGCAAGAAGGAAGGGTTGTGGCAAGGCCCAGATACCCGACCTTCCCACCCATGCCAACCCCATGGGGGCCTATCTTGAAGGTTCAGCTGCTGTCCAGGGTCGCTGAGAAGGATATGCACATAGAGAGGGCAGGGCTTCCTGCTGGGTCAAAGTTGGCTGTTTGGGGAGAGGCTGGATTCTGAGACCACAGAGTGAAAAAGCCCTGGAACTCCCACCCACCCATCGGGCTTCGCCACTGGGTCTCTGTCCTCCCAGCTGGCACTTAGAAGGGACTCTTACAAGTGCTCCTTCTGGTTCTGCCATTCACTCCCAGAATTGCACTTTATGTCAGCGGATCCCTCAGGACCATCCTGGTGCTGGGGGTGATGGACCTGGGCGGGCTTCCGCCTCCCTTGTCCGAGTGACTGTGTGGTGCTAGAAAGGCCCCTAACCTCTCAGCGAATCTGTCTCATCTCAAGAACAGGAATAACATCACCCACTCCAAAGTGGTGTTTGTCCGGGACTCAGTGTTCAGCCCTGTGTCTGGCGCACAGTAGGCAGTCAGGTAAGCCCTTGCCAGCATCCTTCCCTGGTTCCCGCTGGAGGAGGGGGCACGGGATGACTCACTTGTAGAGAGAGAGTGATAGACATGGATTATTTCTAGAGCCAGAGGGACAGGTGTCCAACCCATCTGTGAGGCTCAGGGAAGGCTTCCTGGAGGAGGAGACTTCTGAGCTAAGTCTTGATTGAGGAGTTGACCCAGAGAACAGCAAGGGCAGATGCTTAGAGGCAAAGCGTGAGCAGAAAGTGTGTCCAGTGCTGTGTTTCTGGATGGTGAAAGCTGGTGGCACAGGAGAACATCAGGGTGAGATTGGAGGGGCCAGCAGGAAGCGATGTCAAGAGTTCAGGATAAAGCCTAGGGTAGTGGAAGTCCTCGGAAGGTTTTCTTTCCTTTTAATAGGAATGAAGGTGAGCAGGCAAGCTGGCAGGAGGAGAGAGGAGGAAGAAGCACTTTATCTTTACTTAGGTGTACATGCTGGTCATTCTCCCCTGACCCAGGATGCGAACCCAGATCCTTGGGATGTACATGGACTGCGCCAAGGCTGGAGGCAGTTGACCAAGCCACCACTCCACCAGGGTGCAGCAGAGGGTTTTCTAATGCGGGAGCAACATGATCATATTGGAGCTTTGCACCAGATTTGCGACCCCCACTGGGCAGGGGAGAGATTAGAGGGAGGGAGGACTCCCCAGCCCCCTGTGAGGGGAGGGGTCGTTGGGGGCATGTGGGCAGAAGCCAGTGAGGCCCAGAACTGGGCAGGAGTGGAGGTCTGGAGGTGAGCGCAGAGGAGGAAGAGGACTCAGCTGGGTCAAGTCTGCCTCTCATCCTGGTTTCCCCGAACTGTGATTTGAAAGCACATCACTGTGCCTCATGGAATGACGGGTTGTTTACCAGAATCTCTACAGGCTGACATCATCTCTCCCCAAATTAGCCTCATCTTTCTCAGCCAGTCTGCCAACTGTGGGCATGTTTTGCCTTGATCAACCAGTGTCTTTCTTTTCTTGTGTTTCATCCCCCGAGTAACGACCCCCAGTCTTCATATGGATCTGATTCTCCAGTTCTCCTCAAATCGTGACCAACACCGTAGAGGTGGGTGGCCCTGGACCGCCTACTCGCTGCTTTCCTGGGTATTTTATAGTTCGTGTTTCCAGAGATTCTCATAGTGATGACGATGGATCCCTGGGTGGCCCTTTCAGGGATCGAAGAGCAGAGGAGCTGGGAATGCCGGTGACCTACCCAGGGTTATGCAAAGACCACCGAAGAAGATATTCACATCACAGTATTATTAAAATCACCTCTTGACTTGGGAATATAAACCTTCGCGACTGACCAGTATTACATTAAAGACAACATTCGAGCTAATGTCTTCAACTCGAAGACCCATTAGGAGTTTATTGGCACTGTCTATAGTATTTCACCCTGAAAGTTTGGGATAGGGTTTGCAAGTATATACAATGTGGGGCTTTTTATTTCTGAGTTATGGGTCTTGGTTGGTTGTTCTGTGCTACATACTTAAGCATTGAATTAAACTTAAAATGGTTTTTAAAATTCAGACAGGGCCCTCCGGTGCCAGGGTCAGCACAGAAGGCCATGCAGGTGCAGTGGGCAGGTCTAAGTCCTCCATTCAGCTTCCCTCCAGGCAGCTGTTGCAGAAGCAAAAAGGCTACTGACTACATTTCCCAGAGCCCCTTGCAGCTGGCGCTCTCAGTGTTTTTAGATTGGACCCTGTCGGATACAGACAGGGGTCCTTCCTTCAGGAGGGTTTGTGCTCTGTTTTCATATGAAGCTCTGTGGTCTCAGCACATTTTCACAGATGTGTGTGTTGGTCAGACTGAAGGAAATGTCTGGAGTCTCCTGGTATAAGAGTATCGGTTTCCTAAGTCAAGCTGCACATGAAATACCTCTGCAGAGATGTTGTCATTGACTAGTGGCCAGAAATCCTTACCCCATCAAAAGCTTCACCGGAGTAGCTGAATTCCACAGAGTGCGAGAATCTGATCACTCGCTAACCTGGCCAGAGCTGTTTGGCTCCACAGCTTACACGCAGCCGAGAGCGGCTTAAAGTCATCGGTGTGAGTGGGGGTGGGATTTGTTCCCAATACAAGGGACCCTTGGGCAGTTAATTGCTGATCTTGATGCAGCTGCTCAGAAGTGACCGAAGAACCTGAGCTCTTATTCGTGTCTTTCTACTGGCGGTCCTATCATGTTGACTCTTCTCCTGTGGCCTCATGGTCACAGATGGTCCTGCCTCTGTGCTCAAGACGGAGGAGGAGAAAAGATCTGTGTTAGCGAGTCTTTTCTCACAAAAGGGCAAGCTTTTTCCCAGAAGGTGCTCCTGAGATTTGCCTTGTTAGGTCTGATTTGCTAGAAGTGAGTCGGGGGATTTCGCTGCAAGGGCATCTAGGAAATGTGGGGGCACGAGAGTCTGCACTGGTCTTTATGAGTCACGACCTGTCGTGGACAAAGTGCATTGCTGACAAAAGAAGATTCTATGAGCAAGAAAGGAGAATATTTACTGAGCAAACAATGAACTGTGTCTGCCCTGTCACAGACACGTACTGGCCACTTCTTAGGAGCCACGCGTTGGTAGATTCCAACAAACAGTCCTCCCCTTTAAGCCATCCAGTCAAGGAGAGGTATCCATCAGGACTCAGTTGTAAGAGAATGGAAACATAACTCAAACTGACCTAAGAAGAAAGGAATGTATAGGTTTGTGTAAATGAAAAGTCCCCGGTGACACACTGACCTTCAGGCATGGCTGGATCCAGCTGTTCCCATTATATCGTCAAAAGGCTCTGCCTTCCTCTGTGTTTGCTGTGTTCTCTCTGGAGAACTCTGTGCACAGTGACAAGGTGGCCTTACTAGCTGCAGACCTACACCCGACACAGCAACAGTGGGTGCAGCTCAGCTTCTAGGGCGGCCCCTTCAGTTAGACTTGCCACGTCTGAGACCTGGATCCACTTGGCCTGTGGTTGGGGGCAGCCCCGCCCGAACCCCAGTCCACGAATGAGCAGCACTGCCTCCCTGAAGGGTGATGGCTCCTCTTACATAAAAATGGGAACCTCTTTTCTGGGAGAGGGGCTGGGCAGGAAAATCATTGGGATTTTTCTACAGAAGATGAGATGTCAACAGGTGAGAGAGCCCCCGTGACCCATCAGCAACCAACGTTCCAGCCGAGAGGTCAGCTGACGTCTGGCCACAGACGGCTTTGCTTGGTGATACAGCACTCGGGCTTCCCTTCGTGGAGAAAGACTTTCCTTTTCGTCCTCCACCCGGGCTGGGCCAGGATGGCCCCAGGCTCCTGCACCTGGCGTGCACAGACACGGAGGTCGCTGTTCCCGTTAGATGATGGCCAGTGCCAGTTAGTGCCAGTTATGGTCGTTTTGACTGTAAAAGCTGGCCCAACACCACACGAGTGCTGAGCGTTCAGAAGCCTCCCGTGTGGTGATGAGGGACCCTGATCAAGCAAGCTCAGCTCTGGAGTTTCCTCTCAGCCGGTGCTTGCTGGGAGCCCTGATGCTGATGCTGGAGGCCTTGCCCTGAGATCAGCGGTCACTGCGGAGCGGGGCCTTGTCTGCACGTCCCCTCTGTCAAACTGGAGACCCCGAGGTGTCAGATGTGTCTCCTCCGTCAAATTCACAGCAGGTCGTCTGGAGGATTCTGTAGAAAAATGTGCATTAATCCCTCACCTGGGCCCGGCCCTAAGTGAGCGTTGGTGTTCCTCTTGGGAGGAAGATGAGTTGCTTGCTCAGCCAGAAGAGTCTCTGACCCTCAGGTGACCACTGTCTGCAAGAAGCATTTATACACTTCCTCTCATTTAATCTCATGTCTTCCAGGCCGCATCTTGCCGCCCTGTTTTGTAGATGAGTGACCTGGGGTTCAGAGAGACGGAAGTTTGCTCGGGACACACACATCAGTTGCAGCCGAGTCAGGACAGGGACTGGGCCTTCCAGCTGCCCAGTCGGGGATGGGACTGCGATGAGGGGGTGAGACACCCCCTGCAGGCACAAAGAGCTCAGAAATCAAAATAAATGATATTTTTATATCTGAGATGCACCATGTATTTCCCTGTATCATTGTTATAATTATACTTAATGTCATAATAATATCCGGGTTATATTCTGAAAAAGAGAGATGATACTTGAGTGCACTATTTTGAAAGTTGACATAGTGCAGAAAGAATGCCTGGCCAGTGTCCTCAGGGCCCCAGATCAGCCTTTTAAAGACAACAGGGATCGTCTGAGTGAAGCAGAAGCCGCCTTTCTGGTGCCCGGGAGGCCCCGCAATCTCAGGTGCCTCTTTCCCCCGTGAAGGCAGATGTGGGGATGTGGGTTCTCGTCGCCTCCGCGAGGCCCTGAACCTCCTGCTCACCTCCAAAGCTGGGAGCGAGACTCGCCCCACCAGACACACGGGGGCAGTGGTAAAGGGCTGGCACCCCAAGAATACCAGGGTGCTGTTTCGATCCTCAAATAAGGATTAGCAGTCACATCAGGAGAGACTGGGCTGACAGGACCTGTGTCCACTCCCAGGACTGCTGTGCCCGTGGAGGACCAGGCTTGGGGCAGGGCCACTGTGCCCAGAGGCCCTCGGAGTCTCACCCTGTTGCTCAACGCTGTTCAATCCGTGGTCACCTTGTATGCCTGCTCCTCCTCTTCCTCCTGCAAAGTGACCTCGCTGAACTTTCGGGCCATTTAGTTATCCTTCAGGTCTCCTTTGATCAAACCTGGCCGCTTTTACACTAATAACAAATGGGTTTGTGTCTCCGTCCCTCCCCATGGCAGAGTTCTGGGGCCAGAAAGCAGTGTGATGAGCAAGTTCCTGCTTCTGGAAAGGAGGCCAGCGAGGCCTGGTGTGGGGTCAGGGACAGACGTCCAGCTGCGTCAAGAATGTCCCTTTGTGCAGTACAGCAAACAGAGCAAGTTGCTTCTAGTGTGTTGCTTCCTGATTCTTATGACGGCAGGTTAGGTGCTTGGGAGACAAGGCCGAACCGACAAGGAGGCAAGAATCCATGCCGGAGCCTGGGTTTCAGTTTTCCACAGTCCCCACCACTCCCTATTGCTTACATCCCATCTGTCCCAGCCCTCTGTTACTTATCTTCCTATAGCAGAGTTCACGTCTTCTCCCACATTGGGCCTAAGCATCTTGCTTCTTAGAATCAGAGTCTCTGAAAGCAAGTCAGGAAAGGAGGTCCATTAGCTCTCAGATTCCCCAGATTCACCTGGAGATGCCTGTTCAGCAAATGTTCTCTTCTGTCCTACTTCCCAAGACCCTACCGACAGCACAGTTCCTGCCACACTGGTGTTAGAGGGGATCTCGTGGTTGGTTTTGGTCAGTGGAAGGCGGGTGGAACGGACAGTGTGCCACTGCTGAGCCTCAGCCTTGAGCAGCTGGTCATATTTCCACCTGCCCTTCTGGGTAGCTTCTGATTTTACCCATGAGAATAACACAGCCCTGGGTCGTTGCTTCCCTTTTACCCTGAGCCCCCACAGAAACACGTGGAGAAAAGCCATCTCCATTTTCCTGCCTGCCTCTGGCCGTGAGAACAATCGCTTGGTGTGCACTGCTGCGTCCGGGATGATTTGTTACACAGCAAATGCAGACAGATACAGGGCTTGGGGCAGCTGGCGCTGCAAAGCACGGGTAGCAGTGGGCGTCTGTGCTTGGATAAAGTCACTGAGCTGGGGCCAGGTGACCCTGGTTTGGCCCTGGGAGGTCCTGTACTGATCACCTGTGCCTGCTGCATAGTCTGCTTCCCCATGGGGTCTCCTGTGACGGGTGAGTGCAGTTGTCCCCATCACGGGGACGGTGAGGATGAACAGAACTGTGTCTAAAACACCTGGAATGTAATCCTCCCTCCCTAAGTTCCTTTCTCCCCTTCCCAAGTGTGACCGATGGCGCTTTGAGAATGACCTTGAGAGCCTCTGTGTCACCAGAAGCCACTTGGTAATAAGTTTCAGCCTTAAGACAGCAGGCCCTGGGTTTTACTCCGATCTAGCAGCCCTGCTGATGGGCTCGGTAACCCTGGGCGCTTGCTGTCCCCCAGCAGTGGTGGAGTGGCTCTCTTAGCTCCGGGCTGCTGGAGCGAGAGGCCTCCCTGAGACAGGGCAGTGCAGAAAGATGCCACATAAGACGACTTTGCGTCGCAGCATTGCTGCTAGTTATGCAGGACTTGAATGTTTCCTGTCCCACCTGTCATCCTTCCCCTCCTGCACTGTTTCCCCAGTCAGGAACCTTGGACCACCTACCTCAGAATCACGTGGATGGAGAAGGCAGTGCTTGTTGGGATCCAGATCCTGGGCTTTGTCTCAGACCCACAAAGCCAGACTCTCTGGGGAGGCCCATGAGCCTGCGTTCGAGCATCTCCCTGGGGAATCTTTTGCACGCTGATCTGGGTCGTCCGTTGCCCACGGACTGACCCGGCCTTCCACCTTGAGGGGGTCTCTGGTTCTGCTTGGCTACTTCTCCCCATTTTGAATAATCATGTAAATAAACATTCACCCCTTTTTCGGCACTTGTGATTTCTGTTTTCTTTTTACCAAATGGGTCAGAGGCAGCACCCCTGCTGTCCAAGGGCACCTCACCTCTCCAGCCTCAGCCTCCTCAGCTGTGAAATGGGGATGCGTCCAGCATCCTGAAGGCCGAGTGGGACCATGAGTATTGATCTTTGGCACAGGGCACCCGGAGGCCCCTGGTCTGTGTTTGTGATTCCTCACTGGGCTGGAGGGCAGCACTGACCCTCCCACAGCTGACCCTGGCTCTTGCTGCATGACTTCGGCCATGTGCGGCTTTATTCCCATCCCAGTGGCTGCATTTTCATGGTGTCGGGCCCATGATGGACTCATCTCGAGGTCCCATCCAGCTCTGACATTGTGATTCTGCGCCATGACAGCCAGCACCTGGCAGGCTGTGACCTCTTCTGTGACCACGGCTCGCTCAGGACTGCAGGCCACCCCCGGAGGACTCTCTGCACACGTGCCTGAGTGCCAGGATCGTATGAGGCCAGAGCGGCCAGTGACAAGTTGACCTTGTAGGATAGGACGCAGGCATCCCCCAGAGCCCCAGTCCCCAGGAGTGACAGAGGGGAGGGTTCTCCCCAGACACGCAGCCTTTCCTCTTCCTGCAAAAGAGAACAGTTGCTGTTCACAACCTGCCCGCTTTGCACACGGACTCACTGCCTTCTCTGGGAGTCCATCAGGTAACTCCGGTGTTACGTCCACTCACAGACAGGGAGACCGAGGCACAGAGGTTAGGCGATTGGCCGGATATCACACAGCTAACACATGGCAGCACCGGTTCACACCCGGGGCGGGGAGACTGCAGAGCCAGCCCGCTTCCCGGGGAGGGGAGGGTGTCCTCACCTGCTCAGCGATGTTAGTGGGGGAGCTGGGTGGCGGTGTGTCCACAGAGGCCCCCCCAACCCCCGGAACAGATTCTCAGTTCACCCCACTGTGTGATGGGCCAAGGTTCTAGTTCCTCCGCCACCCGCCCTTGGGCGAGCAGACCCTTTGCTGTCCCCCCAGCTCTCAGCTCTGCAGAAGCTTGCTGCCGGGGGGAGCCAAGAGTCAGCGGTGAGCCTGCGGGTGCTGCAGGTCGCCCTCACTGGTTTATGCCTCATGCAGAACTGGCTCTTCCTGGAGGCACATGTAACACGGAATGATGCCAAGGTGCCAGGGGAGGATGGCGTCTAGGCGAGGGGGCCTGGGGAGTGTGCTGGAGGGAAGGGAAGCAGGTGACAAGGAGAGAAAAGAGACTTCCTCATGCAGCAACCAGAGGAGGACTTGTTTGTGGTGATGGTGCGTTTCTGGTTAACTTTTCTGTCCTGTTATCTTGGTGTAGAATCGTGTCACCGCAAGTATCAGGTACTCAGAGGAGGCGCAGCAAAGAGGGAAATGGATTTGTTCATCTAGGAGGTATTTCTTGAGAACCTCCTCTCTGCCACGCCCTGGGCCCTGCAACACTGGGCTTCGCACCCTCCACCCTCGTCGGGAGGGTGGTCAGGGGACCGGGCGTCACAGTAACGAGGCCATGCAGACAGGCCGGGCACTGAAGAGACTGCACGAGGCCTGACATGGAGCAGGGTGGAGGAGAGAAACTCGGAGGAGGTGCCTCTGCGGAGGAAACAGCTCAGTGTGAGGTGAGGGAGGAGAGCTGTGTTGGAGATCTGGGTGAAGAACTTTCCAGACTGACTAGTTTGACTGCCCTGAGGCAGGAATGGACTGCGCAAGGAGGAGCTGGAGAAAGCAAGGCTGGTCTGGGAGGGCGGGTCGGGACACCGGGGTGTGTGGTTGGGCCCTAGAAGCCCTGGCCCGGGTTTTATCCTCAGAAGGGCAGCCACGGGAAGGGCCAGGGAGCCTTAGACCTCACCCAGGAGGGAGGGGGCGCCTCCAGAGACACCAGACTGGGAGGGGTCTGCTGTGACTGGAGAGTCAGCGGGAAGTAGCGTCTTTTCCAGAAGCCCAGAGCGCCCCCACGTTCATGGCTTTGTTCTTAGCCAGACGCAGGCAGCTGAGAGCGAGGCGGGGGAGAAACATCCCTCCTGGAGAAGGCACCCAGCTGCCCGTAATTTGTCACGCAGGCTGGGCACCGGGAACGCTGCGACAAACTAAGATTCTGAGGGCAAGAAGAAGAGAGGACCCGCCCTGGCATCTAGTGGAGCAGACGACTCAGGCCAGGGCAGTCGGTTGTAAATAAGAGGCCTGTCGAGGTGCAGGGGACCCAGGAGTGGCTCACTCCACACCGGCACCCCCACAGCCCTGGCTTTTGTGGGGCCAAGGGTTCAGGGTCCTGCCGTCCTGCCTGGAGGGAGCCAGGTCTCCTGGTTAAAAAGGCAAGTGCTCCCCCTAGTGGCGACTCGGAGGCGAGCCCAGTGTCCCCCACACAGCGGGAGCGCTCTGCGGCGGGCAGAGGCCGGAAGGGACGGGAGCCCAGGATGCCGGCGAGAGCTGACGTCTAGTGAGCCATCTGTGCACCTCGCAGACATTAACCTGGGCCTCTCGATGGCTCAGAGGGACCCGATGATCTTTCCGTTTTACTGACGGAGTCCTTCGCCCAGTAGCGTTGGAGTTGAACTCACATCTGTCTTACGCGGAATATGTGCTTCCAGCCAGTGAACCTGGGGAGTATAGAGAAAACTTCTTTTTTTTTGCCACGCCAACCCGGGGTCTTGAACTCGGGTCCACAACTTTCAGAGTCTATGCATTAGATGCCTGAGCCACAGCAGGGGGAGAAAAATGCACTTTTTTTTTTTTTCCAAAGGAAAAGTGCAGGCAGGAATGAAGGTGAGTAAGCAGGCAGGCAGGAAGAAAGAGGAAGAAGCGTTGTATGTAGTTGACCACCGTGGCGGTTCGTGCCAGGACATAAACCTGGGCCCTTGGGAGGTGTGTGGACTGTGCTCGCCAGAGGCAGCTGACCCAACCATCACCCCCAGGGGGCGCTGTGAGAAAACACTCACCATCATACCTGGGGCAAATGCAGTGATCATGAATTATATTTCTTTACGGTTTTTTGTGTGCTTATTAATAAGCTTTGAGACTTCTTAACTGCGGGTTTCAGGGTCCCTGCATGGAATCTGAACGCCCCTGGAGCTGGACTGGAAGTGCTGTGTGCATCTCTGTGTGTTTCCCTGGGCAGAGATGTGACCTGCAGAAGGGCCGGGACTAGAGTCAAAGTGCCTCTGTCCCTGTTCCGAAGTCATGTTTACACCTTCAAAGATGTTTGGAGGGGGTAGGGCTGGTTAGCAAATGTTTGCCGCAAAAGGCTGTCTGAGCCCTAATTGACTGGTGATGAGCTTAGCTTTTTATAAACCACCTTTTTATTTAGCTCTGGGAACATATTGATTGTGACAGCTGATCGGGGCCTCCCTCTGGGGTTGAGGAAGGTCAAAGCCACCTCCCAGTTTAAAGTGACGAGTGTTTCAAAGCTGAAAGGCATATGAAAACTATGGCAGATTTTAAGTACCTGTATTGAACAAAGTGATGCTTTCACATAAAGGGTGGTGACTGCCCCTCTGAGCTCTTTGACAGGAACATCAGAAGTCTAAGCTGGAGGATGCTTGGGCTAAACGGCTCAGGCCGGAGCTTGCCCGCTTGTCCCTTTGCCCACTCCATAAAGAGCACACCTCAGACAGCACACACATCACCCCCACCCCACTCCACCAGCTTTGACGAATCCCAAGTGTGTTCACTGGAAAACTACAGTTCCTCGGCAGGAGGGTGGAGTCACATGCTCTGAATTTATCAGGGAGAAAAATAACAGAAATTCCATTTGGTTCTCAATTAGGGGTCATTTGTCTCCTGGAGGTCATTTGGCAAAATCTGCAGGTTTTTCTGATGGATGCAGTTCGGTGGGTGCTGCTGGCATCTGGTGGCCGGAGGTCAGAAATGCAGCCCAGCCGCCTGCCCTGTGCAGACAGCAAAGATCATCTCCCAAGTGTCCGTGGCGCAGAGTGGGGCAGGGCGGCGGTGGGGTGGGAGAAAAGAGGCCCCACTTGGAAAGGCAGATGTCCCATCCAGGTCTACAAGAATCTTTGGGAGGACAGCTTCTCCTGAGTGCCGTCTGCGAAGGGCCCAGCCGTTCCCCCGTGGTACCAGGGCCTGCGGGGTGTGAGGCTGCGGAACCCAGCTGGCCTCGGGGCCCCTCTGAGCCACGTGGGGACACATCCCACCTCTGACTCTCTCACCCCTTGAGTGCGGACTCACAAACCTGCAGGGAGACTCTCCTGGCTGTGGCCCCGCTGGCCCCTCCCCCACACCTGTGTCAACATTCACAGAAGGAGATTTGCACCCCATTCTCGCCGCTCACGGCCTGTGTCTCCAATTTCCATGGCTCCCCTCACAGAGGCGTGGTGGTCATCCAGCTGGCCCCACACCACATATCACCTCCAGTTCCACTGGTCAGAAGCTGTGGCTCGGCCGGGATGGCCGTGGGGCGTCTCCCCCGCTGAGGTGTGTGTCGGGCAGGCTGGGCTCTTACCTGCAAGTTGGGGCCACCATCTACTTCCGGCTCCGGCTCCTTCCAGTTGTTGCCGGAATCTGCTTCCTCGGGTTGTAGAATGACGGGGTCCCGGCTTCCTCGCTGGCTGTCAGAGGCCACTCTGCTCCCACTGGCGCTTGTGTTCTTCCCAGGTGGCCTCCATCCACTGTCCACGCGGAAGCCTTCCACATGTCCTCCTGCCACCACCACATGCCTCTCTCGCCTCTGAGATTATATCGGAGGCACTGAGATAATCCCCCCACTTACAGCGTCACCTCACGGTGTCCGGGGGCTGGTGCCCCATGGCAGTCACAGACCCGGGCAGACTTCTCTTTGGCGTGTCTAGAATGTGGCCGTGGCCGTGGCCAGGAATCCTGAGGAACAGGCAGGTCTTCGCTTGGAGTCTCATGAGCACCGTCACCGTTGCAGTCAGTCCTGACACCACAGTAAATAACTGGGTGCTTTTGAGTCCAGTGGGGGTGTCCTCAGCTGCAGCCTGGTCCTAGGAGCCATTCTCTGCTCTGGGCTCACAGTGTGATGCTGCCCCTCGGGAGCTGCCCCGCCAGCCCTCGCACCCTTCAGCGGACACCCTAGACGCCTGGAGCCGAGAGGCTGTCCCCACTGTGTGTCCCTTCCAAAATCCCACCCAGAATCCCTGAGCATAAGTAGGTGTCTCTTGTTACTGATATTTGGGGCCATTTGTTACAGTAACCAGAATGACATGTAATCTGTGCCTCTGGAACCTCAAATAAAAGCCATCAGAATACAGAGGATTCATTTGAAACAAAACGACAGAAGGGAGGACAGATGGGAGTGTGCTTTCATGGCAAGCCCCTCTACCCCCACCCCATATACGTCCCTGAATTCAAGTCTCACCCACTAAGTAACCACTGGGTGCTGGGTCCCGCAGTAGCTTGCTTGCTGGTGTGCGCATGTGTGAGCGCCTCCTTTACATGGCATTCTGAGTATTAACGATTAGGCCTTCAAAGATGAGTAGGCTTTAGGAATTATCCAGGCCTAGAATATGGGCAGAGATCACTCCAGGCAGAGGAAGCAGCTCAGACAAGGGCCCTGAGGTAGGAACAAGCTAAGAATGAGCCTCTGGGCCTGTGTGACTGAAGTTGAGTGACAGGCTGGGGTAGCCCCAGGGGAGACATTTTGATTGTTCATCAGCCTAAGGTGGGAGGAAAAAAGAAAGTATTACAGTCTGATTTCATAGGATTCTTCTGGATTCTTCTTACTGCAGAGTGGAGGAGTGACAGCGGGTTGCGGGCAGGTCTGAGGGGAGCACTTGCTGGCCAGAAGGAAATAACGTGAAACTCACCCACATTCGGCAGCAGAAAGGGCAGAGGAAGATTCGCACTGAGGTCTCTGTTTCTATAACCTGGGGATCACCTGTATCTGAAACTGCCATCAGCTCTAAATGCCGTCCCAAGTTTGGGCCAGTTAGGGTAGTGAAATCCTTCCCAGTCATTTCCTGTCCTAACAAATGCATTGACTTTATATTTGAAAGCTTCAGAGTTCTTGGCTTTTGTGGCTGCTTTCAAAGTCTCTTTTTTTTTTTTTTAAAGGAAAGGTGCCGGCAGGAATGAAGGTGAGCAGGCCGGCAGGAAGAGAGAGGAGGAAGACGCATTTTATTTTATTTGGTTGTTCCCCCTGCCCTGGGATGCAAACCTGGGTCCTTGGGATGTGCGTGGACTGCTCTGCTAGAGGTGGCTGACCTAACCACTACTCCACCAGGGTGCACCGGCTGTCTCATTTTAGAGACGTCTCAGAGGAGCTGGCTCTGTGTGTGTGTGTGTGTGTGTGTGTGTGTGTGTGTCTGCGCGCACGCACACACGTCTTTCAAAGAACAGACTTGAAAAACTGCTCAGAGGGGTGTGGAAAGCTTTCCGGCATTTCCTCAGCTTCGTCTTCGTCCAGGGCACTGCGGAAGGTCCCATCAAAATGAAATCATGATCGTGTTCGCGGTAGTATTTTCTGCATTTATAAATCTTTACTCTTAAGCCCCCTCCTCTCGGAACCATGGAACTGGAAATGGATCTTTGTTTATGGCGCCCTGAACAGCTAATCCCTTTCCATAACCACCACATCCGTGCGCTCTGTGCCAGACATAGAAGTGCTGGGGTTTGGTGGGCGGACAGTTCGGGGGGGCTCCCACAGTCGTGCGAGTCCAGCACCCTCGGGGTTTCCCTCGCGTCCCGGCCGCAGTGACGTCGTCGGAGGCCTCCGTGGACCTCGCGTCCGTGGTGTCTGTGGCCGGCCCAGGGCCCGGAAGCGTCTCCCGCTGCTCCGCGGCGCCCCGTCAAGTCAGATCTCCTGGGCCGTGGACTCGGTTACTGATAACTGCCTTGTGACCTGGCAGCGTCAGGACAGACATTTCTGGAGGCCTGGCGGCCGCCCACCCTAAAAGCTAGCTGGGCCATCCAAGTGCCCGTGTGTCCAGCACCCTGCTTTCAGGGGCCCGTCCTGGGGAGGGAGGTGTGGGTGACGGGGGCGCCTGGCTTTACCTGCGCTGGCTGGGGGGCGGGGGTGGTGAGGTGTCTGTGCCCAGGGCCCAGCCTGCATCCCTGGAGGGTTGTGGGTTTTCCACACTCACAAAGAAAGAAGATACAGCAATTGGAAGGTTCCCGGAGCGGGTGAGAGTGAGTCACTGTTTCCATCCCCTATGCCCCCTCCAAGCCCTCTCACACTGTGGTTTCTGTGCAGCAAGAACAGAGCCTGCCCTCGGGGGAGAGGCAGAGCCTGAGCCCGCCTTTTAGGGACCTGTGTCCTTCTCCCTGTCCTCTAGGGTGAGGAGGAGAGTAGGCCCTCTGAACAAAGAGTTGTCATTGAATAAGAACTGGCCTCCCTTCACCAAGAGGGAAAAATCCAAATTCCACAAGGCCTGACATCATGTCAGCCCTGCCTAGTTCTCTCCCGGCCTGGTTCTTTCCTGGCCTGCCTTCTGGAAGCTTCAGCCTCAAAATCCACCCTGACCTGCTGCTTCTCAGCTACCCCAGCCGCCTTCCCACCCTCTGACTTCAGGGAGTTTGCACTGGCTGTTTCCGCTCCACCCAGTTGCCACCTCAAGGAAGCTCTCCTTGATGACTCGACCTCAAATACTATCCCCATAACTTTATTCTCTTACCCTGTTTTCACCTTATCGTGATGACCTGGCATGATGTCATGAATATTTACTGCTCCTCTGCCTGCCCCTGAAAATATGAGTTGCATGAAGGCAAGATTTTTGCCCGCTTTGCTCCCCATGGGTCCTGGTGACTGGAATAGAACCTGGCACAGAAGATGCTCCAAGTGTGAATGACTATTGACCATGAACACATAATCGGAGACTTCATCATGGGGCTTTGAGCTAGACTGTGGGGCGAAAATTAGAAAAGCTTACCAGGGGCAGATGAAGCTGTCTCCCCTGCATTGGGAGAACTCCCAGCAGACTTCATGAATCCCTGGAATAGTTGTTTCGCCTCCCAGGGGAGTGTGTTTTGTGGACCTTACCTGTGGCAGGAGAGATACATGAAGAGGAGGACTTGGGGGGTCTGACAGTCTGGGTTTAAATCCCAGCCTCACTCCTTCCACACTGTGAGTCTGAGCAAGTCGGTCACTGTCCCTGAGTCTGTTTACACACAATGACTGGAGCTGCTAATGGCACCTCCCTGACCAGAGATTGGAGGTGGATGCGGTAATGAGACCAAGCAGCTCAGACACCTAGTGCCGTGGCTGGCGCACTGGGTTCCTGCAGGAAAGGTTAGCTGTAAAAAGGCTTTGTAGTAGGAAGGACCTAATCCTTTCAGGGTGCTGTCACTGACCACCAGGCCCAGTGGCTTATAAACAGCAGAGATTTGTACCCACAGTTCTGGAGCTGAACGCCAGCAGCTTGGGGGTTTCCAGTTTGTGGTCTGCGTCTCCTCGCTGTGTGCTCACCTGCGGGAGGGTGGGCCGATCTTTCTGGGGTCTCTTTTATAGGAGCACTGATCCTATTCTTGAGTGCTCTACCCACGTGACCTATCCCCTCCCAAAGACTCCACCTCCTAATGTCTTCACTAGCGATCATTAACCGTTGGGTTAGTGACTGGGGGGACACACACATTCAGTTCCTAACAGCTCCCTCCAGCTGGGCCCAGGAGAAATAGTGAGTCGTTTGTTCCTCCTAGAACATTCGTGGTCAGACAACCCCACTCGTTCAACTGCTTAGGTCTGACTTTTAATTTTTTTTGAGACGTATTTGTAGTTATACCTCTAGAAAGACACAGAACTCTGAAAAGGTAGATGCAGTTATAAAAACAAACTGTTTTTCATGTGTCTGTGCTGCAGATGGGTGTATTCACCATTGCTTCGTAACCAGTGACCTCCAAGTTAGTGACTCAGTGCAGGTCAGAGCAGCAGTTCTGGGGTTCAGGAGTTGGCTGGGTCCAGGGTTAGTGTCTCAGAAGGCGGCGGTCAGGTGTCAGCCAGGTCTGAGGTCTCATCTGTAGGTTCAACTTGGGGTGGAGCTACTTCCAGGCCCACTGCTGCAGCTGTTGGTAGGAGTCAGAGCCCAGGGAGGCACGGACAGACTGATGGACAGACAGACAACCTTGGTTCCTCACTGGCTGTTAGGTGGAGCCCCTTAGTGCCTCCACCTTGGCTTCCCCAGAGTGCAGCTCACAGACGAACTGACAGCTGGCCACGTAAACCTTCCCAGCTTGGAGGTTTTCTTCCTCGCAGACAGCAAGATGGATCAGAAGCTTTGTCATCTAAGCACAGAAAATCTAATCTGATCACCCCACCCCAACACTGAGGTGTTCTGTTGATCAAACACAAGTTATCTAGGGGAGAGGCTTGCTCCAGGCCATCTCAGAAGCTGCCTACAACTAGAAAGAGGTTTGAGCAAAGACTCGGCAGAGCAAGCTCATGTTACCACCTTCCTTTATTCCAATAAGGCCCCTGCCCTTCCCTTACCTCCCCGCAAGGCCCCCTGCAATAACCCTTCTTTGTTCAGGAAGAAATCAGTCTCTTGGTTCCTGCCAACAGGCCAAGTTAGACACCCATTGCTTGAGGGTGGTCCTAAAGGAACTTCCATGACCTGGTGGGTGGAGACAGACCTCTCAGGTAAAGGCACTGGCTGGGGTGGGGGGAGGCCAGCTCACTTTGCACGTGGAGCCAGGATCTCTAGGGGAGGAAGGGACTCAGAGAGCCGAACACTGATCCTCGAGATGTGGAGTCAGGAAAACACATCAGAGTAGACACAGGTGCTCCCACCCAACTCCCAAGGTGAGAAGGACAAGAAACCCACACGGGAAACCATAGGAGAGGGGATGCACCCAGCCAAAGTTCGGAACCCCAAATGAGTGGGGAGGGTAAGTGGATAAGCTGGAGTCAGTCAGCCCCATGAATCCTAGTACAATGGGGCCTGGGGCAGACTGATGGGGAATCAGAGATGTTGCGTGTTCAACACTGACTCCTAGTGGGGATGAGAAAGGATGCTGGGTGCATGGTGTGGAGGCCCCAAGCTCTCCCGTTGGGAGACAGGACTGGCCCCTGTGGACAGAGGGAGTGACCCAGCTTCATGTCCCGGGGCTGGGGAAACAGGAGGTAAGAGGACCAAGAGGAGGAACTCGATTTCCTGCTGGAGAGGCTCCACTGATTGAAAACTTGAAAGCGGTAGGGAAGTATGTGGAGACCTCATTTTTCACAGAGCTTGCAGAAGAGACTAGAGGTCGCAGGCATTTCTTACGGGGCCACGAGAATAGCTTAGGTTCTGGACCACATGTCTCAGTCTCATGAGCTCGCTCTTGAAACGTGAACGTGGTCATGGACAGTAAGTGAAAGAATGAGCACGGTTGTGTTCCAAGAAAATGTGCTTTACAATAGCAGCCAGCCATAGTGTGATGAGTCCTGGGATCATTAAAATCTGTCTGTCTTTATAAAATAGAAAATCATTGACGTTTTTTGTAAAGTGATTTTCCCTCAGCCATGGATTTGCCAGCTGTTCTTTCCTCCTTTGGACAAATGGAGGCTCCTCATCCAGTTTTCTAATTGGCCCTTCCTCCCTCCCTCCCTCCCTCCCTTCCTTCTCTTTCTTTGTTTCTATAAATGCAGTTATTTTATTTATCAATTGTTTTCTCCTCTAAGCGAAAGCTCGGTCATGGACTTGTATCGCCCTCTTGTCTTTGGGGAGTTTACATCAACCCCGTCATTTCAGTGCAGATCCGTGTGTGGACACGTAGGCGCCCGGGAATGCATGATTTGTGGTTGTAAAAATGAAGCTGCTCATCCCCTGCTCTGAGAGTCTGGAAAAGCTTCTGAACCTCAAACAGCCTCTGCTGGCAGTGTCTGCCGAGACACGTCACTTCCGAGTGGGCACCGTGCCCTCCACAGCCAGGTCCTGGGCCTTGGGGGCAGGTCTGGGGAAAAGCCACCAAATGATGGTGAAAATTGAAAGTCCTGGGTCCAGGCCAAGGGAGCCCCTTGCCCCCTGGCCCCTCTGCTCCTCTCCAGGCAGACCCGCATGTGTGCATTCATCTGGAGTGTACGTCTTAAAAACCTCGAGTGGGCATTTCTGCTGGAGTAGTGGTTAGGTCTGTTGCCTTTGGCTGAGCGCAGTCCACATCCATCCCAAGGACCCAGGTTCGTGTCCCCGGATGGGGGAAGCAGCCAAGAGGAACAGCTACATAAAATAAAGTGCTCCTTTCTCCTCTGTCTCCCTGCCTGCCTGCACCTTTCCTTTAAAACAAGTAAAGACTCAAGCAGAGTGTCTCCCCGTGATGAGTAGCGCCTGCAGGAATTCCTGCTTGTTCAGAGATGTCTCTGAAATCAGGAGAGCTGTGAAAATAGGGAAAGTGAGAAAGGGAGAATTAGCCATGAATTACAGTCGAGGAGTCAGGTCAGAGAAGGAGAATCGGGGACAGGGCTCATCTGTTGGGTGAGCTCATGCAAACGAAGGCACAGCCCCTCTCAGCCTGTCTCCCTGACTCTGAGGCTGGAGCCCCCTGGAGTCAGCAGGGCGGCACCACGAGGCAGGTGGGCAAGAAAAGGAGAAGGTGAGGACATCCTGCAGCCACCACCATGAGCCAGGACAGGACAGACCAGAGTCGCATTGAAGCCATCTGCAGGAGGACGTGGTGTCCTTTATCATGGGAGCAAACAGGTACCTGCGAGGCTGCAGAGAAGCTGGAAGAGGGGCCACAGACTGGAAGCCGCGGGGAGCTGTGCGCGCCCTGGCCCTCACGCTGGCATGAAAACAGCCCGTCTGCTTCTTCACTTCTGCTTCCAGATCACACCTAAAATGCCTCTGTGGCTCAGGCTAACCAGAGACTGTTCTGGAAATTCCAACTTAGCTGAGTCGGCACAATCTAAACCCAGCACAATTATTCTATCAAAAAGTCAACGGCAGTCCATGCGTCAGTGTGGAGTTTTTGAAGAGACGTTCCTCCCAGCTGTCTGTTTAAATGTAGACATGCATCAGAAAAAGTCCAGGGCCGGTGGGCGGGGGATTAGGAAAGGCTCAGGCATCTGTGACCTAGCTGTGTGACTGAGGGCAAGTCACTCAGCCTCTCTGAACTTCCCGAGTATCACCTGGACATTCAGTAAATGAAGCAGCCATCCATCACGGCACGTAACAGCAGGTCGCCATGCACTGTTTCTCAGAACATACCAACCCATCCGAGTCTGCACTATACTGTGAATGCCATCAAGTCAGGGATTATGATCAATGACCAATGAATGAATGAACTGTCTGCCTGGAAATAGGCAGAATGGTGTGGCCTCTCCCATTTCAATATACCACACTCAACTTTAGTAGTTTATCCATGAAATGGCCTAGCAAGGACTGAACTTTCGACCCCCTGATATCTGATCTGGTGCTTATAACACAACCTCCTGGTCCCCTTACATATCAGAATATTCTGGGAGACTGAGGAAATGACTGTGTTCAGAAGATGTTGCTTTTTCTTTTATTTCCCTATTGTTCCAAAGCTGTTATGAATACTTAGAGTCCTTCGTGGGCTGCTGGGAGAAAGCCTTGTTGGAGAGGCCCTGCCTGTCCTCAGAGAGGTCTGTTGAACTAATTTCTACCTGTTGGTTCATTCGTTTATTCCTTCCTTCCTTCCTTCATTCACCAGTTTTTCAGCAAAATGTATTAAGAATCTACTCTGTGCCAATCATTATTCTAGAAACTGAAGACAACAGAGAAGAAAACAGACATAGTCCTGCTCCCATGGTTTCCATATGCTGGTAGGCTGTGGTTGCCAGCTTCCAAGTGGCCCAGTGACCCCTGCCTTCCCTCATCACACCCAAGTATGGTCCCATCCCACACTGAATTGGGATGACTGCCACCAAAAGAACAAATGTCTGTGCACGTAACAAGAAGTACTGGAGGTCACTGCAGAGACGAAGTTGTAAAGACGTGCTATCCATCATGCACCCTCCTGAGTTCCTCCCCTCGGGGAAGCCAGCTGCCATTCTGTGAGGACATCAGCAGCCCGGCAGGCAGGTCCACACAGGGAGGAATGGAAGCCTCTTGCCAACAGCCGGGTGAGGGAAGCAGGCCCGCAGCCCCAGTCAAGACTTCGGATGAGACTGCAGCCCTCAAGGATATCTTAACAGCAAGCTCATGAGAAACCTCAGCCAGGACCACCCAGCTAAGCTGCCCCCAAATTCCTGACTCACAGAAACCGCCATCGAATCAATGTTGTTTTAGGTCAGTAAGTTTTGGAGTCATTGGTTATGCTGAAATAGATAACTAATGCATAGGGAGATACAGAGAGTGTCTAAAATAATGTCAGATGATGGCTATGTGTTACAGGATAAAATAAAGCAGGGAAGAGGACTAGTGATTGAAGATTTGAATACAATGGTCAGAGAAGACCTCACTGAGAGGGATGCTTGCTGAAAGAGTAAAAAGAAACAGTAGTGAACCATGTGGCGAGTACTACAGGCAGAGAGATCAGCAAGTACAAAGGCCTTGGGGCAGGAGCTCAGGACTATTAAAGAGTCAGTAAGAGGCCAGTGTGGCTGGACCAGGTGGAGGGGAGAAGATGGCAGAAGACAAGTTCAGAGAAATGACACCCAGTGTGACTCTGGTCTCAGGTGTGTCTTGGTGTCAGCCTTGTCTCTTCTCATGCCTCCTTCAATCCTCACCAAGTGGGCCAGACACTATGACTGTGCCCCCGGCCAGGTAAGGAAATTGAGGCCCACAGAGGATGTATTACTCGCCTGAGACCACACAACCAGGATCCAGGATTCAAACCCTGGTCTGAGGTCCTCCATCTTCATCATCCGCTGGAATATGGGTGGGCAGAGTGGAAGGGGGCTCAGACTGTGTCCCCAGGGCATCATGACACTCCCCGACACTCCATCTGAATGGAAGTCTATGAAGGGAATAGCACATTTCAGGCGCTGGATTGGGCACAAGCCACCCCTGACCCACCAGGCTGGAATCTGGGATACGTCCCAGGTCTGGAAGGTCAGCCTTAAAGCTAGACTCTCCAGTCCCAAGGGAGGCAGAAGCAGCAGAGGCCTACTTGGCAGCTGTGCCCCGCCGGCTTGGTCCCACTGCCCACAGACGGGCACGGAGGCATGCGTCACCGCGGCAGCGCCGCGCATTTCGCCAGGGACGCGCTGTTCTGTGGGGACCGCAGCTCCTGCTGTGAGCCGGGCTGTGGAAAAACGCTGCGGCGGGGTCACCCTGGCACTCGGCTGAGCTCTCTGCTGCCCCAAATTCGCTCATGGCCTCCTGCCAGCCAAGTGGGATTCAGAACATTGGTTTACAAAAAAGCAGGAAGGGAGCCTTCTGAGAAGTGGGAGGCCCAGATGTGGGTTCATGCAGCGAGTTCTCTCCAGATTAGGCATCAGAAACGGGTGGCAGCACTCAGCGTGGGCAGTGCCAGGCACTTTATTGAACAGGACATCGTTCTGTCGAACTCAGTCCACATCACAGAGTGTGCCTTTCTCCTTCCCGAGTCCCGTGATGGCACCAAGTGCAGGGAGCTTAGATGACTTGGCCAGGGGCTGAAGGAGTTTTCGCCACGTAGTTTGGATTCACAGGGGCCTCTCGGGACAGTGAGGGGTATGGGGTGCTGAGGGCGCCCACCCCACTTCAGTCAGGCATTCTATATTTCTGTGTCAGTGCTGGTGATAGTATCAGCATATAAAAGGACTCCTAGATGCCTACTCTGTCTCCAGTCTCCCCTTCTTCACTCACAGAAGCCTACTTTATTTAGTGTGGCATTGTGCCCAGTTAAAAGACCTGAGTCCCAGCCCCGTTTGTAGCTGGAGGTAGGTCCAGTAGGACATAAGCTGAAGTCACAAGATGGGACTTTAAAAAAGGCTCTCATAAAGAGTCTACCTACAGGAAAGTGAGCCCTTTTGATCCTCCCTTCATCTCCTTTTACCTGCTTGGAGCGCTGATGAAATGGTGGGAGCTTTGGCAGCCATCTTGGACCATGAGTTGTGGTTGAATATGGAAGCTATGTGCTGAGGTGGGAATCGGGGATATTAATGGCATCTTGTCACTGCTCTGCTAGCCCTGAACTGCCTTCCACGAGCCCCACATTTTTTTAAAAACTGCATTTGGCTTTCTGTTATATTCAGCCGATGTTAAAATTATATAGCTGTGTTTACTGAGCATTTACCTTACATTGGTTAAGGACTGACACTGTGTACACATGATCTTATTTAACCCTCCTGATTAGGGAGGGGGTTCTTGACCCTTTGAACCCTTGCCTCTTTCAATGTAGGTGACTAACTCCATTTCTTTGTGTCTCATTTTACCTCTTTGTGAACTGTGAATAGCAGCGTCTGCCTCATCAGGTGTCTTGAGGAGTAATGAAAGCATGCACATAAAGTGCTAAGAAGGCCTGGCACACTGTAGGTACTCGATGAATGTCAGCTATTATCCCTACTATACAGAGCAGAAATCAGGGAGGATCGGCCCAAGTTTCTACCACACTCCGTGTGGGACCAGGACTTCAAATTCAGGCCAGATTTCATTATGAAAATAAATGAGGTCTTTATTATTGGGTCATCTATAAAGATTATTCTTATTTTCAGTTCTGTGTAGTCTAATGCTCCATGTGTCTAGGAAATAATGAATCCAGAACTAATGCGTCACTACTTCTAAGAGTGTAAAGAACCAGTTTAAAAGAACACTGAGCTGTGTGCCCCAGGTTGGCAGAAGAAAGGATGAACAGATAAGACAGCGTTTGGGTCCACACACCCAGGGAGCCCCTGTCTGATGAGGAAAAAGGAATCACCAGCAGGCCTCACACACCTATGACATTATCATATTACCTAGGTCATGACAATGTCATAGGTGCTGGGCGGGGTTCTCCAGGTGTGTAAGCTCAAAGAAGGGACTGCTAACCCAGAAATCAGGGAGGGATCCCTGGAGGAAGAGACACGGACATTTAACACTGAGAGAAGGAGCGGGACGGCGGTGGGGGGGCGGGGGGCGGCACTTTTGTCACAGCCCCGACTCACCCTTGCCTGAGGGGCTTTCACATCCTTCCCTTGCATGGGGGCAGGGCCTGGAGGCTGGCTTCCAAAGAATAAAGTATGCCAAAATGATGGCTGTCACTTTCAAAACCAGGTTCAAAGTGCTGTGACTGCCATCTCACTGGCCTTCTCACCTGCTCACAGTGCCAGCACTGTAATGTTACAAACACAATGGCCCCATGTGCTGGCGGACTAAGGAAGACTTCAGCCAACAGCTTGTGAGGAACTGAGCCCCTCCAGCCAATGCCTTGAGAGACCCAAACCCCACCACAGCCGGGGCTGAGCTGGAGGCCTTCTCTGTCAAGCTCTGGGATGACTGTCCCGTGTGACCCAGAGCCAGAGGACCCAGCTTAACAGAAACCACGAGTTAAGAGCTGTTGTTTGAAATCACGACGCTTTGGGGAGATTCATTATTCAGCCATAGGCAACCAATTGAGAAAGGTGGGAGTTAGCTTTGTGTCTGCAAGGAAGAGAGGGAGGATGGGAGCCCATCCTGGACCTGGGGACCAGCTGTCAGGAGCCTGGAAGGAGGAGAGAATGGACTTGGGCAGAACCACGGTGGTCTAGTTGGCGTGGAGCACAGACTGGCAATGCCTGCTCGGTGAAGACAGAAACTTCATCCTGTGTGCCAGCTGCCCTCTCTCCAGCAGCTGGCATGTGAAGGGGAGGCACGCTCAATCAGCCAGCCAGGGAGACGGGGTCAAGGGAGGCGAATGGCAAAGGGAATCTTGAGAGGAGAGCTGGGGGCAGGCAGCCTAGGCCCTGGACTCTGGACACAGGGCCCCTGGCTCCCATTTCAGCGATGGCTGGAAGCCCCATGAGGATGGCCAGACCGAGGAGCCAGGGACAAGAAGTTGCAGCAACAGAAGAGGCTGACACTGTCCTGCAGGTGTCAGATGGCCTGGACCTGGTGCGCTGTAGGAAGGGGAGACCAGACCTGGACATCGATTGGAGGTGGAGCCCACAGACCCTGCCCAGCGATGGATGCGTGGCCGAGGGAATCTGGGCACCCAGGGTTGCCCACCCTTGGTGTCAGAGTGATGGCATGGGGAGTGGTGCTGCTTTTAGTGATAAAACAACTTGGGGGCCGTGCCCTTGGGCAGGACACGTTACCTCTGCTGACCTAACTCTCAGTCAGCTGTAAAGTCGGGTTTATAAATCTCATCCAGTCGGGCTAGTGCCAGAACGGAATGAGATCACAGATAAAGTCGCCTGGACCAGAAGATCAACACGTCCTGCGCTGTCCATGTGACCAATACCGGTGACTTACTGCAGATGGTTTCGTGCCGTGTCACTATCATTTCAACACTGTGGAGGGCACTGCAGAGGCATAGGAGAGATGCCACTTCTGGAATTTTCCATCTCCAGCTCTTTCCCTGGGAAGAAACAAGTCACCCAAAGGCGATGGGAACCTTACGATGAAACGTCACTCTGACCAGCTGTGGCGATGGCCAATGCCAGCATGTTTCTGCTGCCAGGACAAATGGCACCTCCTCTGCAGCGGCCTCTCCGCCGACCCGCAGGGCCTCTGAAACAGGACCGTTCTTGGAGTATGAGGTGGGGGCACTTGTGTCTTGCCGTCGCTCAGGGTCTGAGTATTCTGTCTCGCACGGCAGCTGTCTGCAAGTCAGGGTTTCGAGGGCTGCCACCGAGTTGCGTGCTTGTGGGCGTGAGGCAATGCTCAGCTCTCAGACCAGTTGTGCTGGCTCCTGGCAAGGCTGTCTCGGGGTCTTGACAAAGGCAGGAGCCACCCTGTGGGTCAGAGGGTGCATGCTCAGTGCCTGGAGGACCCCGAGTTCCACGCTCGCAGGCGATTCCCGCATTGTTCGCAGGCTCATTCTAACACCAGCACAGCAGTTCTCACCAGTGAGGGTCCCGTTCCCCAGGGGGCACCTGGCCCTGTCCAGAGACATTTTTGGCTGTCCCAGCTGTGGGGGTGTGGTGGGCTGGCATCTAGTAGGTAGAGGCCCAGGATGGCCCCCTACAAACAAGGCTCCAGCCCCAGATGCGGGCGCTGAGTTGAGAACCGCTGTAGACTGACTTGTCCTCTGGGCAGGTGTGCTCGGTCCTATCAGACCTGAAGATAAGATGGAAGGAGACCTGGACGGCTCTGCCCCTCCGGCAACCAACATTCTGGGCGAGAAGACAGAGAAGGAACCCGTGTACAAATAAGTGAATTTCTTAAGATACTGTAGATGAGAAATGCTGTGAGAACAGGGCCTGCACGTGCTTTAGCACCAAGATTTCCCTAGTACCTGGTGTGGTGCTTGGCATGGAGTAGGGCTCAGTGAGTGCTTACTGATTTGGCTGCGATTGGGAGTACTCAGCTCTGCTCTTGGGTAACTGTGTGCCTCGTGGGTCAGATCATCTCTCTGGGCCTTGATTTCCTCATCTATAAAATGGGCATGATCATGGGCCTCACTTTCTAGAATTGCAGGGATCAAATGAGAGTAGTTACAGAGCACCTGGAACATATCTGACACACAATAAGTACTTAATAAATGTTAGTTTCCCGCCCTCCCTCCCTCCCTCCGAAACCACCTTTGCTCTAGCTCCTTGGTTCCGTCTCTGCCTTCACCTCTGCCAGCTGGCACTGTGACCTTCCAGAAGGTTGGAAAAGGACGGTGAATGAAGACCTAGGGTATCTGGAGAGAGATTGGTGCCACACTGGGGAGGGCACAGCTGCAGCTCTGTGCCTAAGAGGCCCTGGGGGATATCACCACGACCCCGTGTGCTCACGTCCAGGCACGTGGGTGGCTTCCACAAGTCTGCAGTCAGTTCCTCTCTCTGGCTGCCTCCTTCTTACCTGTGGCCAGTTCCCAGGGGGGAACCGTTATGCTCTAAGGTCTCAGAGCTCCATCTGGATGGATCTCTTCTTGGTCAAGAATGAGAGAAAACCAATGGAAAGGGCCATAAGGCAGCAAAGGGAAGCATCGGCTCATGCGCCTGGAAAGCACATCTGAATGCAGGGTGCCGTGTCCCAGGAATCCCTGTCCCTTGACCTCACTCTCCAGTTGCCTCTACCCTGGCTACATTTGCAGGCAAGTTCTTCCCAGCAGTGGCTAAACTCCCCCACCCCACCTTACCCCACCCACTCTGAACTCACACGCTGTGGTCCTCAGCCTGGTGGCAGCATCCCCTTCCCAACAGTTCCTGCAAAAATCCTCTGGTCCGCTCTGATTGGTCCATTCTGGATCATGTGTCCATTCTTGAGCCAATCAGTGTAGCTGAGGGGAAGTGGTGTTTTGATTGGCCGGGCCTGGGTCGTGTGTCTGCCCCCTGGTGGGAGTAGGGGTGACTCCATCCGACACCCCAGAATGAGCAAGGAGCCATTCCCTCTAAAAGAAAATCAAGTTACTGCTGCAGAAAGTAACAGCCAAGTGACAGATGTCCCGCTACCATCATGTGGAGCATGAAACCCAGAAGCTGAAATCCCAACCTCCTTCCGACTTAACCAGATGTTGGGTGTTAGCTTCTGGAAGGGACCCCGCTTGGGGATGGTGGGTACTTGGTAAGGGTAAGGGGCCCTCGGTAGATCAAAGGCTTCGGGAAGGGAGATTCCCATACTCCCAACACGCCCCACTCCTGCCTAGGTACCGACCACAGACACCCCACCCATCTCTTCACCCCTTCCTTGGAATGACCTTGACATTCTGCAGAGCAAACGACCGCTCGGGTTCTTTTTATCCATATACGTTCACCTAAATTTGCAGACAATCTCATGAAGCCAAATTAGTAAGAACGCATACTCAAGATACCCCTCAACTGTAAACACCCATTTCTTAAGAAGTTTGATCTATTTGCTTTTGTATTTTTGAATTGTTTCAAAAATGTGAATCCACTTTGAGTTTTTTTCAACTTCTTCCAAGGTTATCTGATGTAAAATAAGACCAGGAGGTGAAAATAACTCTCTGAACTTTTTCCTTGATCAGCTTTTAATGGAATAAATATAATAAAAAAACATACCAAGTAAATATCATGCAATAAAAATTCTCTTCAGGCAGATTAACTTCAAGTAGAAACTTCAGAGGAGGAGAGTGGAGCGGGGGGGTAGGGGGGGAATATATATATATATATATGTACACATGCACATATATATATACATATGTATGTGTGTATAGATAGGTAGGTAGCACATCTGTTACCCAAGTATTTTTTCACTCTGAGCTAGAGTCATATTGTCCCCATTTTATAGATGAGGAGACTGAGGCACAGAGAGGGGCTGGAACTTAGGGTGAGATGGCTAGTAAATGACAGAGCAGAGATCTGAAGCCTACTTATCAGACTCTACAGTCTGGGTCCCTGACTAGCCACAGGCTGTGGCAGTTTGCCTCCCAGCTGTCAGCTCTTAGGAGGACTTTTCTCTTTCTAGATGACTGAAAGATAGGTGACGCCACTCACACCGGTTTTCAGGTTCATTAAGCAAATGTGCATAGATTTCAGGACATTTCATGACTGCTCGATGTTTTGTAATTAAGGCTAAGAGCTCATATTGAAAAGTGGACTCTCACAATTCCTTCCTCTGCCAAACTTCTGTTAGCCTGTAATCCTCATAGGCGCTTTACACACACACACTTCAAAGCCAATTATATCCAGCCTGACATGACCTGAGGGTGCCTCCCAAGGCCCTGGCAGAGACAATTAGCAGTGGAGCTGTTTCTAATGATGCTTCATTTTGATCAAACCAGAAAAAATGTGCAAATGCTCAACAGGCTATTGACAAAGTGCAGCTGTGGTCACTGACCCACACCTAATTCTGCTAATCACATAAACACGAGTTAGTTGTATCCCCACCCATGGAATACATTTCCACCTCATCTCCGCCCAACCCTGCCTCCACCTCCGTCCAAGAAACCATTGTTTCCTTTGCTCACTCACAATTGGTATAATTAGTTATTATCTACTCAGTCAAACCAGGCCTGTCCCGTTTCTTACATCCTGTCTCAAGCTGTGGCATTAAAACAGAGTTTGGACTTTTGGTGAAATCTAAGTCTCCCAAATATGTTGGGCCACACTTGTTAAAAAAATTCAGACTAAGAATCCCATTTCAAATTTCCATTTATCACCAGTTATAGCTGATATGACTCATTTTCACTAATTATAACAAGAAAAAAATCCTAAAATGTTATTCCTTAAATAAGATCAAAGTTTATTATTCTCATAAAAATATTTTTAGCTATCCAGATGATTAACTTTCTGTGCTGCCATCTAGCACATGGCCTCCATTCTCCAGACCAGCTCATGACTCCAGAGGGCTGCTGTGGCTCCAGCCATTGCCATCACATTCACAGCAGGCAAAAGAAACTGAGGAGCCAAAGGGGCCTCATGGCCTCCCCTTTACAAAACTTTCCTGGCACTAACCAGCCAACCTTCCTTTTACAGTTCCTGGGTGCTGTCATAGGACATAGTCATTTCTAGTTGCAAGAGAGGCTGAGAAATGTAGTCTTTGGACATTGGTTGACAATCAGAATCTTTGTCACCCTCAAAGATGTAGTATGACTAGATCAACCCAGAAGAACCAGAGTTCTGACCATCCAGGATGATGCTGAGAACCAAGGATTTTTCTGGTGTTTCTCCCATCATTCCTTGACCCCGAGACTCCATAACTAGGGACAAAGTCCCTTCTCCCAGGGACTATGATTTGTGGGCTGAAGTATCTTCATGTTTTTGGCTCAGCAAAACCATAGGAGCAATCTCCCCGTATTCTCAGGGGTGTTTCTCTACACTCCAACCCCACTGCAGCTCATCCCCGTGACACAGGCACAGTGGAGAATCTGTCCCCTCTGTCAGCATCTGCTCTCCTCTGCCCCACAGACCTCGTATAAAAGCATGACACGGCTCAGCTCTGGGCTTCTTTCTCTCCCCCAGGTGGCATTGCCAGTCGCAGCCCTGCTGCCATCACTTTGTCTTCTCTTGTCTTCCTCTCAGTCTCCCTCTAGCTCATCCTTGAACACTGGAGGCTGCTTGGCTGACACTGGGGTGGCTCAGAGGCAAGAGGATGTCCTTCAGCAGGTGCCCAGTAGGACGGCCGTGGTGGGGAGGACCGGGCAGTGGGGTCCGCCAGGGAAGAGTAATCACTGGCCCTTGAAGCGCACAGCAGAGACCGGGTTACTGGGTGCTCAGCCAGGAGCACTTCTGGCACCCCAGGGGGAATTTGTCCATGTCCAGAGAGGTTGGGGTGGCCCAGCTCGGGTGGGGGTGTGACGGACGTCAAGTGGGTGCTTAGCACCCTGCGGTGAGGAGCACCGTCCTAGCGCAAGGAGCGCTCGGTCCAGTGTCCAGAGTGCTGAAGCTGAGACATCCTGGCCCAAAGGGAATGGGGATGATGCAGCGTAACAGTAAAGAGCATGTGCTCTGAGGCCAAAGACTTGGGTTCAAGTCCCAGCTCTCCCAGGTGACCATTTCGTGACTTCGGAGAGGACCCTTGACTGCTCTAGCCAGTCTGCAAATCTGCAATGTTTTATCTACTTCCAGGTCTTTCTGAGGGTTGAATTCGATCTGACTCCCCCTGCGGTGGCACCCTGCGTTCTCCCAGGTTTGCAGGATCGAGTAAGAGGAATACTTAGGTATATGGTTGGTGGATATGCCTGGCTCGCTCTTTCTGCAAACAGTCCAGCAATAGCTCCTTGTTGGCGAGACTGAAACAAAAAGTCTGGACGATGCAAGATATGGTCCAAGCCTCCAACAATGGCTCCCCCTTCCACACACAAGAACCGTGATCCAATGTGATGATGCCAGTCGTGGTCTGTGCTACCTGAGAGAAGCAAATGCCCTGACAGGTGTGGCTACGTCCAGCAGAATGCGTGGGACAGCCAGCCACCTGAGTCCCCTTCTCCTACAGCCCTGACTCATTCATGACATTGCTCCCCTTTGAATCGTTGGAGATTTGGACCAGTCTTACCTTGTCCAGACTTTTTGTTTTGGTCTCGCCAAGAGGGGGCAATTAAAACTCAGCCTTGGAGGAGATCAGAGAGGGAATTGTTTGCTTCCAGAAAGAGCCAGCCAGGCAGAGGGGACAGCAAGAAGAAAGACCCTGAGCAGAAGCAGGACTGGCGTTTCCGGAGAGTGGGGAGCTGGTGTGGTTGAGCGGGAGGAGGAAGGAGGAGGAGTCATTGGGAGAGCGGGCGCGGGGCCATCTGGGGTCTTATGGGATGTCATCAGGTCTCTGGTTCAGTCTGTTGAGAGGAGTCGCTCCGGACAAGGTTGACCAGAGGAGGGATGTGGCTGGCTTGGTTTTAACAGAGCCCTCTGCTGCTGTGCTAAGGATGGACTCGGGGGCACCAGGGAGGAGCCGGGAGCAAGAGCAGGTGACCACAAGAACCGGGCAGGAGGGGCTGGTGGTGCAGCCAGAGTGGCAGGAGGGATTCGGGAGCTATTTTGAAGCCGGGCTGGTAGGATTTGCCTAGTAAATGCTGGTGGATTGAAGGGAGGCTGTAAGAGAGTGACTATCAACAGGGGACACCAAATGTTTTGCCTGGAAAAGCCATGTCATGCATTAAATGGGAGCCCTTCAAAAGATATGCTCCAGTCCCAACCCCGGGACCCAGTGAGGATGACCTTATTAGAAAAAGGGTCTTTGCAAATGTCATTAAGGTGAGCTCACCCTAAGTTTGGGGCAGGGGGGCGGGGTTCCTACAGTGAATGGTAGATGACCTTAGAAGAAAAGGAGAGGATACAGAGATGCGCAGAGGAGAAGGACATGTGACGACAGAGATGGAAGTGATGCATGTACAAGTCAGAGCGTCCAAGAGACGGGTGTGGAGATGGCCGGGGTCCCCCAGAGGCTAGGAGGGCAGCAGGGAACAGGCGCTCCCTCGGCCCAGAAGGAACCGACCTGCCAACACCTCCACTCAGACTTCCGGTCTCCAGAGGAATAAATTCTGCTGTTTTAAGCCCCCCTGTTCCTCCAGCAGCTGCATGAAACACAATCAGCTGGAAGGATGGAGTTGACCTACTTGAGAGGGGGAATGGAGGAAGAGGTGTGTGTAACTCGGGGTGCGGAGTGGGATCCCCATCAGTCCTGCTCGGGGACGCTGTGAGGGTCCAACAGGAGCCTGTACGCCGACCCTCCCTTCATCTAGAAGCTTCTCTCCTGACTTCCAGTGCCTGGCCGTGGTGCGGTGCTGCGCCCGGCCCCATCTCCCCCAGAAAGACTTTCCTCTGCTGGCTAAGATGGCTCTCTCAGGACACTCTGGGATCATCTTCTCCTTTGTTTGCTTTTTGTCATCTGTTTCCCCTGAGGGAGACACAAGCAGGCCCAGAACTGACATTTACACAAGGGAGGGGCTTTCCCTGTTTGTGGTTCATTCTATCGTTTGTTTTTGTGTTCTGCTTTTGACCTGTTTTCTTTTATGAACCACCAGGGATCAGGGTGTGTCTGGGCCCTCAGAGGCCCCCTGGTCAGTGTCTGTGGGCACTTAGTGGCACTTAGTGGCTGTGCATACCTCCCCCACCCCCGATGGACCTGACACTGCGCTGTTCTGAAGTCCAACCTGGACTTCTTATTAAAAATGCACCATCCTGAGAGTCTGACTCACTGGACCTGGGGTGGGACTTGGGCGTTTGCATTTTCACAACTGATGCCCATGTGAGTGGCCTGGGGGGGTACCCTTGGGGCCCTGAGCACACTGTCCAGCGGGGCACAGACCACGGGCTTGCTGCTAAGATGCTGCCCTCTGGGAAACTACCCACCTGCTGGGCATACTTCTTTCACTTGAGGGTCCAGAGCTGCGACCGACACCGGCTGGAGGCCCTTCTCCACAGCCCCGTTCTTCTGGGTGTTGCTCCAGACACTGTGTGTCTGACTCACTCACATGGCACTAGACCAGGCCCAGAAGGAGCCTCCTGACAGGAAGCCACATCGGTGCCAGCCCTGAGATAATGTCACTCAGATGCCCGCTGACTAACCCATGGTCCCCCAGAGTGTCCCTGGGTGGGGAAGGCATGAGTCCCGCACCTCCAATATATCAAGATGACGTATGAAAGCACAGAGAGTGATGGGCGCAGGGGGAGGATCGAGGTGGAGGCTGGTGCATAAGACAGGTCAGGAATGGTGGCCGGGAGCCACTTGCAAACTGGACCAACTAAGGATATGACTTCTGGAGCCTTAGACACAGTGGCCTTCAAAAAGATGCCTGACCTTGGGAAAGCTTGAGTCACAAGGCCCCAGTGCCTGGTTCCTGGTGGCAGAGCTTCCAACCTTGGTGAGCCCCAGGGTGTTTCTGTGCTGAGAACATATAGGTGGCGGATTTCTGCCAAATGCATTGAGAAGTATCTTGTCCTCTGAGCTGACCTTACTGGAGAGTGACTGAGAGACCTCACTGGCTTTTCAAGGAGCATCCTGGGCTGATGGTGAGTTGGAATCTCAAATGGGTTCTGGTTGATCACAGAGTGGTGATAAGTAGACATGAAAATGACTTTAGTTGGCATGGAAAGGTGTGGTCGGAGAGAAGCAGAAACCAAAGGGCAGGAGGTTGCAGGTGCCACCTCTCTTTCATAAACTGGGGACAGTCGTTATCCATGGTGACCAAACAGGGTTATCAAGGGCGTGGACCTCACAGATCGGCTCACACTGAAGCTGCGAGCTCCTGACCCTGGGCGCACCCCGCTGGCGTTGTCAGGCCTACCTCAGAGGATTCAACTGAGCAGGTAGGCAATATGGATTGTGATGCTGATGTGATTATTGTAGGCTGACTAGGGATGACTGCCTTCCTTGGGTAGTAACTAGTCAAGGTGGAAGATGATATTTGCTCCCATTTGAAACATTCTTTCCTTCAAGCTGTAGGCCTGGTGAGAGAAACACAAAAGGCAGTTATGGATCAAAATGCCAGCTTCATTCTGGTAAAGCAGGCTCTGGGCCTTCTTCCCACTACAGCTTACTGTCAGGAAATGGAAGTGCCCCTTCAATGACCACATGGGGGCGGTGGGAAACGTCATCCTCTGGGCAGATGAGAAATGTGTTCCTCTGGGCGGATGGGAACTGTAGTCCTCTGGGCAGATGGGAGTTGTAGTCCTCTGACCACCTGCCCAGTTAAACTTTCCATTTTCATGGGAGAGGAGAAGGATGGATCCTGAGGTCCCACTGCAGTCTGCCTGCCACAGGGAAAAAAGAAAGACAAATTCATGATTGAACTGGGCAATATTGAATCTATGGGCACAGTGTGGCTTCTTTCTCTTGCCCCAACTGAATTTGCTGCCCACCTTGACACCCCTCCCCAAAGGGGTGGGAGAGGGGCCCAACTCCCTCCACTGGATCAAGGGAGGAATGCAAAGAGGAAAATAGATCTGCTTGTTTTTGCCTTCTTACTCCTGTGTACCCTGACCCATCCCTCCCCTCATCCCCCAGCAGCTTTCCTTTGGGCTTGTACTTGAAAGAAGTTTCTGGAAAGATAGGTCAGAGCCAAGCTTAAGTTTCTGGGGTCTGAGTTTGGGGTTGGATTCTCTTTGCAGTGTGATGCCCTGGAAGTGTTAAAAGGCGAGGAGACAACATTGGATAGACAGCCAGACAGATGAGGAAGGACAGCAGAGGGGCAGCAGAGGTAAAGGTTTTCACCTGTGGGTGATGGTGATGGGTGCAGTCAGAAAGGAAGCTGGCAGATGACCACAAGCTGCTAATGACTGCGGCTTAGTTTCTGAAGCAGTGCCCCTCAGGGCTGGGAGAAAAGCCACATGCGGTCGGGTGCCTGGGCTTGCTGGTGCGGGTGGGTGAGTCTGGGAGAGAGGCCTGGGGAGGGCTCCGGAGCCGGCGAATACTGGGGACGAGGGTGATGAGTGAGTTCAGGCTGTGGGCCTGCATATCTGTGTGGCTTCAGGGGCCAAGTCAGGGGTCCCCCAGCGGGGATATGTGGCCAGGTGGTACGGGGACTTGGGGCTTGTGCTGATGGACAAGTTTCACAGATATGTATGTATTTTTGTGGGCCTTGTTATATGACACATAGTGCTAATTTGTAATTGATAGCAATGATTCTATGTTTATTTTTATTAAAAAAAATTTATAGGAAAGGTGCAGGCAGGAATAAAGGTGAGCAGAGGCAGTAGGAAGAGGAGGAAGATGCACTTAAAATTTTTTTTTAATTTAATTGTTCATGTGCCTCTGACCTGATCTCCAGATCTCCCCCTGGTGGGCTGTGTGACCTTGGGCATGTGGCTGGGTGTCTCTGAGCCTCCATCTCCTCGGTGTAAAGGGGCAGTAAGGCCAGCCCACCATGAGAGGTGACATGGCAAGGACCACACGGGTGTCCTCCACACACAGGCCTCCCTGTGGCCCGTCTCCGCCGTGCCCTCTCACTCTTCCCAGAGGACGAGGCCAGACTTCAGTCCCCCTCCCCACTCCAGAAAATGACAGATAGGTCAGTGTCGCAGCTCAGCGGCGACGGCCAACACGTCCAGGTAAGAACAGGGGGGTGGGTTCCAAAGATGCCCCCTACAGACGCGGTCCCGGTTTATCTGTCCTGGCACTTGCAGAAGCAATGGAGATGTCACTGCTTGCGGGGCGGACTCGCTAATAAATCTCAGCACCACCCTCACGGGGAAGGCGCTTTCTGTTTCGTGTTCACTGGTGTCTGTGTAGCTATTGGTTTGTTCTGTCCCCCTTCCCCTTCCTCTGGCATCCCCATTTTGGTGAGTTAATGATACCCTTCTGATGCAGCCACGAGACTCTGGAGAAACGATCTAACCCTGAGATCTCGGGTAAATGGCCTAACCCAGGGGTCAGCGAACGCTGTCTGCACAGGGCCGGCGAGCCAGTCAGTCAGGCTCTGCAGACCATGCAGGGTTCGTCTGTTGTACTAGGATAACAGCCGTGGTGATGCGTAAATACACACTGTGTTCCAATAAAACTTTACTGATAAACCGAAGTCCTGGGCCGGACTTGGCCATGACAGGAGCTGTGTACCTGTGACTGAAACCCATCGCGAAGCACTAACAACCAGACCCCTTTCTTGGTTTTCTCACTTCCCGGTCGTAGCCAACGATTTACAGGGAGTCCTCACTTAACGTTGTTGACAGGATCTTGGAAACTGTGACTTTTGTCGAAATGATATAGAAGGAAACCATTTGACCACAGGCTAATTGATACCAACAATGATGAGCTCTGATGGCATATTTGTGGTCATGAAGTATCTCCACGCCTCTGCAGGGAGACCCAAAATACTCCTAGTAGCCATAATCATCTGTTGGTGCATTCATTTTTTTCCTTTTTTAAAATTAATTATTTTTTTTTACTCATTAAAATAAACTCGCATGTTCCGCATTCCTTATATATATGTCTTTTTCCTTTTTTAAAATTAATTTTTTTTTACTCATTAAAATAAACTTGCATGTTCCGCATTCCTTATATATATGTCTTTTTCCTTTTTAAAAATTAATTATTTTTTTTACTCATTAAAATAAACTCGCATGTTCCGCATTCCTTATATATATGTCAACACACCCTGCCCTCCAGCACATCACCAAGTGTCCTTCCCCAGGGTCGGGAGGCTCCACCACCTTTTGCCCCCGGCTGCCCCCTTCCCTGTTGGTCACCTTGGTTCTGTTGCAAGTGTTTCAGGGTTGGTTCTGCTTCATCTTCTATTTTCTTTTAGAGGAAGGAGGCAGGCAGGAGTGAAGGCAGAGAGGAGGAGAGAGGAGGAAGAAGCATTTCAGTTACTTTTGTACTTAGCTCTTCACGTTGGTTGTTCCCCCAGTGTTGGGAGCAGAACACAGTTCAAGGTCGGAGCTGGAGCTGGCGGAACGTCAAGGACACCAGGTCTGGGGCACCTGGCAAAGGCCGCTGTGTGGAAACACTGGGACAGTGTGACTGACTCTTCACTGCCAAAACAAGATAGACATAGTTATGTAGTTAGAGATGAAAGGCTGATAAGCAATCCAGTGTAACTGTAAACGTGCTCACATAAGCTGCTTGAAGCCATGCTGGGTATGAAGCTAACAAATAGGTGGAGACCAGGATGGTTGGGCCTTCGGCTCAAGAGAAGAGAGGCTGTTGGCCCCCTGACCCCAGCTTTCCTATCTTCTTATACTCTAGCTTGAGTTTCTCATTCTCCTGCAGCACCTTTCCTCACTATCCCTGTTCCCAGGATTGAATCCTGGCACCCCAGGCCACCCCCAGCCCAGTTCCCAAACCGGGGTCCTGCAGCTTTACGTGGACAATGCAGGAGCTGCCGACTTAGCACTGGAGCCACCAGGGCATGCCCGTTCATTCATTTTCCAACCCGCTTATTCCAGTTTGGGGTTACAGGCCAGCAGCTCAGGCCGAGGGCAAGGCAGCCACCCATCCCGGGGAGCGCACACCCACACCCACTCAACAGGGACAACGGAGATGGCCAGTGACCCTCGAGCACATCTCTGGATGCGGAGGAACTGGAGGCAGAACACCCACGAGACATGGGGAGCAGGGACAGAGTCCACAGACCCGGGGCGGGAACCCTGCGGCATCAGCACTATAAGGAAAGAGTGACCACTTGAGAAGTGTCTTGAGAAGCTGCTGTGAGCTGAAAACGATGCCTCTGCAGGAGAAGGAAAGGCTCACAGCAACCTGCCGTCCAACCCTTACTCCCCCGGTCAGCAGAGGTGGCGTGTTGGGACGGTGTGCACAAATCAAGAAGTGAAATCAGGGCGTCCTGGTGGAGCAGGGGTTGCGTCAGCTGCCTCCGACCTGGAGTGCAGTCCGTGCTCATCCCAAGGAGCCAGGGCAGGGAGTAAGCAAGATGAAGAACTGGATACAATAGGTGCTGCTTCCTCCTCTCTCTCCCTGCCAGCACCTTTCCTTTAAAAAAAAAAAAAAGTGAAATAAAGCCAGAAGTGTTTGTTCTGGGAGCTAATGCCACTGCACAGCAGCTTCATATCACATCGTGATTCAGCTGACGGGCTAAATGCTCTGATACGCATGTTTAAAATTAGGGCCACGCATGTAAAGACGGATGGTAAAAATCATGCTAGCCATTAAAAATTCTAATTTTCCTCTCCTGAGAACATGAAACAGCAAATTAAAAAAGCACCAGAACCAGCCCAGAGAGAGACCACAAAAGAAAGAAAAAGCCTTTCTGTGTCAGTACTTGAGCGACCCCTTGTTTCCTTCATGTCACACAGCCCACAGGTGACCAAGAGCGTCTGTGACCAAATCGAAAGAACGGAGGGAAGCCGTGAGCCGGGACCCAGAGCGGTGTTTGGGGGGGTGGGGGGGCTGGCTCTGAGCCCCGGCCTTGCCCCACCGGCTCCCACATTTGCAGAGGAAGGAGCTTGGGGATTTGTTTGCACTCAATTCAGTGAATCAAGTGGCGGGCAGGCATCGGCAGTAACTGAGACTTAATCACAATATTTTCTTTGGCTCCTGGATGCACCTTGAAGGTGAAGCTGGGGGTGGGGACAGCAGCTGCTCTGACCTCTCTCCCCGCTGGGTCCTTCTGGAGGCGCCAGAGCACAAAGAAAGCTCATTCTTCTGCTCTTAAAAGCAATCAGGCCCTTTCCCCCTTTTATTTATTTTCTCATTTTAAGTCCAATTTAGAAAGGGCTGGGGGCCGTGACTTAGTGCTCCCTTTCCCCGCTGAGAGGCTGCACACACGAGCAGGGCCCACAGATTTCCAGGAGCCGTGACCACTGGGGGTGGGGTAAGGGGGGATGCGCAGGGGTGCTGGGATTGCTATCAGAGCGGCCCTGGTGTGGGGACCCCACCACTGGGGGCCCCGGGGTGCTCCCGCGCCTCCCACAGGGGCGGACTCACTGTTACTACGACCAGCAATGTTTTTCCAAAAGACATTTTGGCTTCTGGGTCTGGCAGGGGTGGGGAACCAGTGTGAGGGGTGGCCACTGGCCTTTTCAGGGCCAGAAGGAAGGGGGGTCCATGCCCTGAGGACCAGATGGGAGGAACTGTGCTCCTGGCAAAGACTTGTGTCTGGGGCGCCCTCGGTGATCAGGAGGGAAGGAGCCAGGGGTGGGAGCTGGTGGGATGGACTCCTTGGGCCATTTTCTCTAGAAGGCCATCCAGCACACCGGCAGGGTGGTTAGTGGAAGGAACTTGGCTTTGCCATCACCTGGGCTGAGTTTGGGTGCCAGCTCACTGCGGGTGCGCCCTCCTCATGCGGTGGGTGCAAGACGGCGCCTCACAGGTGAGTCTGTTCTACTCACAATCGCTGCACAGCAGAATCTGAACTCTCCTAATCGGTGAACGTCATCATGTCCCAGATGGCTCCTCATCCCCCAACTTGCTTTTCTCCCGCCTTGGTAATCGCACCTCTGCATGTTAGCTGGGGTCATGGCCAGTCGGAATAAGCTTCACGTCCGGCAGCTGTGTGTGGACGATGACCAGCTCAGGCCAATGGGCTGGGAGCAGAAGTGAGCGGGGAACTGCCAGGTCTTGTCCTCAAAAAGAAGGATAAGCCTCCCTGTGCCCTGTGCTGGCTGAAGACACCCAGATGGCTGGTGGAGAGTTGCCATGGACCTGCAGGAAGGTGACACTCTCGGAAGGAGGCAGCGGGAGGGAATCCAGTCCCCAGCTCGTTGGAGCCTCCACGTCCACCTGTTTATTCTTGAACTGTTGTGAAAGAGCCATCGATTATCTCTTTTTTAAGCTGTTAGTATTGGGGCCTCCAGGTCAGCAGCTGGGCCTTTACCTTTGGCACCCATCTCAAGTTTTGAAACAGTTACGTGGGCCAATACTTAGTGCCCCCCACCAAGCCTGTCCTTGGACTGGGCACAGCCGGGGGTCCACGAGTTTACCTTCTCTGCCTGAGATTTGGAGACCTGACCCAGGCAAGAGGGACAAGAAATAAATCGGTGTATTTTTAGAGATTGTCGATGTGTAACAGTCATAATAATTAAAAATTAAAAGCTTAATAGTCTCTAGCGAGCTATGCCAGGACCGTGCTCTGCCCTTTCCCTGCATTACCCAGCTTAATCCTCCAATACCCTATAAGGCATGCCCTTTTAAAGATGAGAATACAAGGGTTTGTGATAGTAAGTATAAACCTAGACATGCTTCAGCTGGTGTCAGTAAGAACTGCTGGGTGCCTGGGGACCTCTGATATGATGCATTCTAATCATCCGCCCCACATGTCGCCAGGCTGGGATGAAGGGGCAGGGGCCTCCTCCTGGGAGGACACCAGGCAGTGACTGCACTGGGCCTCAGGGGGAGGGGTCATTGCAGGTCGAGAAGCAGAAAAGGCAGCATGAGGCACCAGGGGATCCCTTGTTCAGGAACTGGGTGTCAGAACTCCTTCCAACTCCGTTGTAAGTGACCTTGAACCACAGGGGAGATGCCCATGGGGGCCGAGGGGCTTGTTGAAATGCAGCGGGGTGCCTCTCAGCTTTGTGGGGACCCTGACTGTGGTTTCCTGAGCAAGGCTGCCCTGGGGAGTCCCCCAGTCCCAGCCCCCTCCACACCTCTGACTCATGCGTCTGCTGTCACAGAAGAGATGTTCTTCCAAACAGCGAGGAGGCCTGCGGTGTGCTGATGGGCAGCCGCAAATGAGGGGCTTCTCAGCCACCAAAATGCAGCAGAGCAAAGACTATTTTTAACCAGAAGAAGTTGGTTTAGGAGATTAGAAGGATTTCCTGACAAGTCGGAAAAAGTAAGGCATTGCTTCCCGGGCTGACATGCGGGCATGGATTTCACCCCACACCCCACCCTTCTGAACTTTGTGGGTTTTCGAAGGAGGCAGGAGAGTAACACTTCGGGAGCTTTCCTGGTTCCGCTCACAGCTGTGTGACCTTGGGCAATTTGTGCAACCTCTCTGAGCCTCGACTTCTTTCTCTGTCAAATGGGGTGACCGGAGTAGTTCCCAGGCAGCGTTGCGAGGCCTGAGAGAAGGCAGATAGCTCATTTGCATGCTGAACTCGGGGCTGAATGAAACACTACAAACGACTGCATTCGTCTTCTTAGCTAGTGTCTCCGTCTCCTACCGCCGCTCTAGCACTCACTTCATGGCTTAACATGACACAGATTCCATTCCAGAGGATTCCAGGGTTTTCCGTCCACAAAATCCAAACGTCAAGGAGTTGGAGAAGCTGAGTTCCCTCTAGAGGATCTGCTTTTCTAGCTTCTCGAGAAGCCTGCACCCCTCGGCTCGTGGCGCCTCCTCCATTTTCAAAGCTGCATCGTCAAGACTTTCTCTGACCTCGCTGACCTCGGCGCCGTCCCCTCAACCCCTTCTCAGACTCTGGCCCTCCCGCCTGTTTCTCAGAAGGACCTGATGTTTTCCTCGGGCCCCCGGGATGATCTAGGATCAGCTTCCCATCTCAAAATCCCGTCTGCAAAACCCCTTTTGTCATAGAAGGAAACATATCAGCGGGTCCCTTGCCTATTATTCAGCCTCTCACAGTTGGTGATGGTGACTTTTGAATGACCCGAGAAGACATCTTAGAATGTCTGTTTGGACTGTCATGGCTTCAGACATATGTCACTAAGGCCACCAACAACTGGCCAAAACAAGATTGCTCTCTCTTACTATCTCTCCCCTCTAACCACTGTCCCCACTGTTACTCTAGCTGAATTGGTGGCTCTGCCCCACAAAGTCACCAGAACTGAAGGGGCATCCGCCGTCTGGGGTCACTCCCTCCACCCAGAAGCTCTTCCAACCCAGGGTGTTCCAGACAGTTGTCCACCACAGCTGCAGTGGCCAATGGGAAAGGGTCGCCCTTAAGGACACGACCCCTCACTTCTGTCACACCCCACTGGCTGGAGCTGGGCCACTGCACACACAGGGGAAGGGTAGTAGGACCCTGTAGTGCGAGTTCTGACACTGGAAGCAGAAGGAGTCAGTAGCAGGGTGGGCACGACCACAGGGGCGGGGAAGAAGCGCCTTGGGGGAGGGTGTGGCCACACTGCTAGCTTCCCCTGGTCCTCTCCCTTCCTCCTGCCTCAGGGGAACCTCGTTTGTCCAAGATTCCCAAGCACTCGGCTAATAAATTCTCTCGTACCATCTTCCATGAGGCCGTGAGCGTGAGCAGAAGTCTCCCGGGGTTTCAGGGCCAGCTTTCAGTTTGGTGCCCGCTTCTTCCTCGTGACAGAACTCAGAGGTAAAGCTTCAGGCCCACCCAGTCATCTGTCACACGTGCGGCGCCGGTGGCACCAGCATCTGTGAACAGCCTGTCCTCCAGCTTCTACCCAAGAAAAGCAAACCCCTGTGTTTCATCCTCTTTGCTTTCGGGCCTCCCTGTTAGTTCTCTGTCCTGTAGCTGGAACGAGCTTGCTGGCAGGCACATCTGCCCCCGTGGCCACCACCCACCAATTGTCCCTCCACCCAAGGGAGGTCGCCTGGGAAAGGCGACCACAGACAGTTACAGAGGAAATCCATGCCCTTTACGGGAGTGACCAACCTGATCCTGTTTTTGTTTTTTGTTTTTGGTGAAACATTTTAGGCATCTGAAGATATTTGGAGAAAGCAAACATCACACAAGGGAAGGAGGAAAGCGAATCAACTATACACTCCGGAATGAAGCAGAGATGATTCAGGATTCAGAGGAAGAAAGGAAAATGGTTTTCCTTCTAGTTTGCATCCTTAGGAGGATGTGAGAGACTACGGGCATTGACAAAGGTAGGCTGTGAAACTGGGGTAGTCAGAGAACAAGGAATCATTCTGGAAAATAAAAAATGTAAATGTTGTGATGAATGGGCAGAAAAAGAAAATAGACTTGGCAATGAGAAAGTTAATAATCTGGGAAAAACAGAACTTAACAGCTCTCCCAGAATGCAAAGACTGTAAACTAAAAATAGAAAGCTTGGGAGAGAGTCTATAAACCCAGGAGGTCCAACGTTTGTATAATAGGAACTTCAAAAGAAGAGGCGAACGGAGGGCATGGGGTTCATGCAATAGATGAGAACATTGGTCTCTGACTCCACAGCCCCACCTGCTTCCAATTATGATGTGTACGCTGTGAACAAGGGAAATCTGAAAACTTTCAAAACAAAGAGACTACAGGCTTCTGGAAATAATTTTTAAGGTACAAAAGATTGAGAATTAGACTAACACTGGATTTGTTGTCTTCTCAGATGCCAGAAGATGATGAAGATTGGTCTTCCATGCTCTGAGGCAATGGATTTTCCATCGAGGGTTCTTTATATGTAGTTCAGTCCGACGAAGACATCCTTAGACATACCAGGATTCAAAAATTCTCAATCATGGTGCTCGCTATGAAAAAGCTACCCAAGGATTTGTGGGAAAGTGTCTAAGAAAGAAGATGGCAAACCTATTATTAAAAAGTGGTCATTGACAATGACATAGAAGAGGCAAAGACAACTGGAAAGTGTGGGTGAGACAGACACTTGGAAGATCTCCTTTGAGCACAGAAAGGGCTATGAGCAGGATGACACTGTCTTCTCCCTGGGTCATTCACACTCCATTCCTGTTGACGTGGTTGTGTTCTAAGTTCTGCTCATTGGTTTTCCACTTTTAGAGTTAATTTGTTGACAGCTCAAAAAAGTTCAGTTCCAATGCGCGAAGAGAGTGGGAAACAACACCTGACGTTTCCTGAGACTCCAGATAGAGCAGGCAAGTTCCAGTCACTTAGCCTGAATTAGCACAGTTGTCACAACGACTTCAGGAAGAGGAAATACCATCGTCCCCACTTTTGCGAATGAGGGAGTTAGAATACAGAGAGGTGACCCGGAGTTACCCAGCAAGGATGTGGCAGAAGTAGGGTTTGAATTCAGACATAAGACCCCAGAGCCCATGAAGTCAAAGTTGTTTAACTACCATACCTGGGCGGGACAGGGCAAGAACACAGGAGTCCGTGGGACTGCGTTCCTTTCCTGATCTTCCCGAGGAGGGAGTGGCTCAACGCCACGCAAAGTTGGTACGTCAGGAAGTAGAAGGGGGCATAGTCTTAGAGGTAAACTTTGCCATCAGAAGAAAAACTGGGAATTTCCAGGAAAACTGGAAACGTCAAAATCCAGAACTGGTACAGCGGAGGAGGGGGCTTTCGAGAGCTCTCGTGCGAGAAGCCGCTTTGTGATACTTCTCTTTATTCTGGAACAAAGGCATTTTATCACGTGCATATATGACTGCTCTCATGTTAGAAATTAGTTCAATTTTCTAAAAAGCAAGAATTCTGTAAATGCTGTGAGTCACCCGGACCAGCCTGGGCGGAAGTGAAGCACTGTGGAAGAATCATCTTGGTGGGGTGGGAGCCCCTGTTCGCCTGCTGAGCCTGACCTCGCCTTCTCCCAGGGACTGTGTTTCTGGCAAAGTCTCTCCAAGTGTGGAGCCTCGACAGACACAGCATTCCAAAAGGGAATCCAGGACTCCTGGGGGACAAGCCCCCTTCCCCCCGAGGGCAAGGGTGTTGGATGATGGGGTCCTGAGGGAAATTGGAGCTGGAATTGGTGTCAGCGGCCAAGATAAGCACTTGGGACATTGGTGAAAGCCTCTCTGGGTCTGGCGATCTCCACCAGGTCCCGGGAAGATAATCATGGGGGTGGGGCCACTCCAGTTTGAGGGGTCTCTTCATGTCCACTCCCCAAATACTCCCTGGGCCTGCCATCCCCCCACCCCCCCAACCCCAAGGAGTTCCAGTTCCCAGGCCCCTCCGAAGGTTCCAGAATCGGCCCCACTCTGTTCTCCTCTGGGCCACATCTCTGTGGTTCTCAGCATGAGTCATGGCCGCTGGGCTGTGCCGTCTTCGCTATCTCGGGGAACCCGAGAGCCCCTTTAATTCTCTGCAGCTGCATCTCTGCAGGACTGAGGTAATCCCTTCTGGCACAAGAGGAAAGAGAGTTTGTTGTGTCTTTGTTTCATTCAAACGATTTGGGTGATGACTCACTCAGTTTCTCCTCTCTTTCTTTCTAAACCAGGGCACCGTCTGGGAGTCGTTTGTGATTAGAAGTTGACCTCAGAAATATGCTCGCATCATTTTGAAAACATCTCCCAGCGCCACAGAAACCGACTCCGGACGGGAGAGGACGCCGCGTGGACGCAGGCCAGGGTGGGGCGTGCGCGCCTGGCTTCACTCAGGACCAGGGGCTCCCCACAGTGCTCTGGGGGTGCTGCTGGTCCAAGCGAGGGTGCCCCCCGGCCCCGGTTACATGCGGCGACCGGGGACCAGCTGGGAACGATGTTGTCACCACACCGGCTAAAATAGCGAAGTCCTTCCAGGGGCGGCAACATGTGACCCTATTTCATTCTCAGTGGCCTGTCAGGCAGGTCCCACTGGGGTCTGAGGGCGGAGCCTCACTGCCAGGTGTGACTCAGGAGCTAGGAAGGTCAGGGTGCAACGTCATCGCCTTGCCCCTCATGGTCGGGACCAAGTCGTGGGTGAGTCAGTGTCTCATCATGAAGAGAAGCCACAGGCGGGCCAGCCCCGAGGGAGAAAATGTGGAGCCAGTGAGGACGGCAGAGGAGTCCGAGGTCCCTGAGGAGGCGGGGAGCAGAAGGCGGCCATCGGGGCAGAAAGCTGTGGTCGACCAAGGTCCTCGCTCTGGTTTTCACTGTTTGGGACTCCTCTACTAGGTGTCACAGTGTTTGGGGACACCTGAGGCCTGAAGTGTCCGATTCCCCTGAAGCTGGGGGACCAGAGGGGAGAAATGACTTCCGACCAGGGGCTAAGGAGGCCTCTGGGCTGTGGAGCCGGACAGCAGAGGGAGGAGGACCTCGGTTTGGGGACTGGCTGGCTCCGTGTGGCAGGGAAAGGATTCTAGGAGAGGGGTGGGCATCACAGCGGGTGAAGGGCAGGCGCCCCAGGGCTCGGATGGAGCCCCCCAGCGCCGGGTTGGGTCGTCTGAGAATTGATCACCTGTGTGAATCCCTGTTCCCTTCCTGGGGCTGCCCTCACACACTGCCACAAACCGGGGGCCTAAATCCACAGAAATGGCTGGGAGCCCTGAATCAGGGCCGGCCGTGCTCCCTCTGAAGGTTCTGGGGAAGAACTGCTCTCGCTGCTCTTTCTGACATGGGGGCCCCTGGTCACCAGCCTCTGCCTCAACTTCACAGGCTGTCCTCGGGATCTCCTCTCTGCATCTCATCAGGATTTAGGGCCCATCCAGACAATCCATCTGGGTCAATAATGAAATTACATCTGCAAAGACCTTTCTTTCAAATAAGGTCACATTCACGGGCACCTGTGGACATTTGCGGCTGCGGGGGAGACACCATTCAACCTACTATGTTCAGTAAGGTCTTTTTGCTCCCACTAAGGGGGAGCTTGTTGAGAAGACACTGCCGTCTTCGCTCACTCATTCCACACACACTGAAGGAGAGCTTGCCGGGACCCCGTTGGACCCCAGCGGTACAGAAACCATCCCAGCAGGCCCGCCGCCCACCCTCCGGCAGCTGACTGTGTGGCCTTCACCACGTGCTCATGCAGGTGGAGCAGAGAAGGGGACCCGGAGGCGCAGGCTCATTAGGTGGGGCCGGGCGGCGTAGCAGCTCCAACCGGGGTGTGAGGGACGGCCCCTTGGAGATGGGACACATAAGCCCTGGATGCAGAGAAGGACCCATTTGATGCCCTTCACTCCTTAGTTGTGGCCTTGAGCCAGTCATCTCGTGTCTCTGTGCCGCCACGTCCCCATCTGTAGAATGGTGACCGCGGTCCAACCTCACAGTCCTGAGGGCTGGGAGGGAAGCCAGGCCTGCGGGTGTCCCCCGAGTTAGGGTTCTAGCGAGAATCCACGGGCCAGCCCTCCCCAGCGACTCGGCTGCCAGGGTGTCGGCCCCCGGCCCGGGGTGGGAAAAAGAGAAGAGAGCTCGTAAATACTAACACGACAGCAGCGTGGTGGACAAGGACAGAGGAGCCAGGTCCACAGTGTCTCCAAACTCTGTGGCGCCGCTCGTTAGTGTGTTTCATCACTGTGGGCTTCAAGCTTGCGGGGTCTGCATTTCTGCAAAAATGTCAGCTAGATGGCCAGCTCCCAACCCAAGTGCACAAAGAGAAATGTCGCGCTGTCACCCTGTGCAAACAAAGTCTGTCACCTCTTATCCAGTCAGTCACTTACTCTGTGGACGACAATCTATTGTTCTTATTTTCATTTCGTTGAATCGGTGGCCAAAATTGCTTGCATTGCAAAGTTCGTTGTAAGTTCAACGAAACCCAGGAGCCTATTCCAGGGTCTTGTCTTGTTATCGGTCTTGAGTTCTAGACGTACACTTTGAACTCATAAGCATAAATAGAAAGAACTTAAAAGATATATGTAGATACGGAATGAGTGTTCTCCGTGCATAATGCCCATGCTTATTTTTCCCTCACAAATTTGGGCCGTGGGGTGAGCCTTATACACGGCGACATACGGTAAGCTAGGGGCGGGGCGCGAGGGGGCTGGCGTCCCGTGCTCTTCAGAGCTTCTGGTCTGGGGGGCAAAAGTACCCCTGGAGTGTTATTTTGGTGCAGGGACCTGACCCCTCCCTCTTGTGGAGTCTGCAGTTGGCTGCGGTCCGGCTGCAGGTGGTGGGGCCAGAACCGAGCCGTGGGGACCAGGGAGAGCCCCGTCGAGCATCCCCGCTGGACCTCCGGCCGCGCCCTCTAGGGGGCAGTGCAGCTCCACCGAGATCGCTCTGCCTTCAGAGCCGCGCGCCTACACAGACTCTGCCTGGGCTGGGCCCAGAGGGTTTATCTTCACTTCAGATGCTTGGGAGGAAAATGCTCATTAGGAAGGAAAGGCTTTCGTGTCAGGGTAACACGTGAATGTTTCTAAAAAAGGAGCTTGACAGCTGTACCCACTTAGAGGACACTTGGGGCATCCCGGTGACACAGGAAGGCCATCTCCCTCCGGCCTGGCCGGGGAAGGAAGCTGGATTTCTCGGGCACATGGCATCCACGTGCAGATGATGGCACGTCCCCATCAGCGTTCGTGGCCCCTGCAGGCTTTTAGACCCTGCCGTCTTTCTGGCCTGTTCTTCCCGCCCTTCTTAGGGCTGCTTCCTGCTGGCAAGGCGAGCCCCAGGCGTGTTTCGATGTTGGCTAGGCGGCCCCGAAGACATCTGCGATTCACGGGCAGCCCGTCTGGTGACCAGGCGTTCCCACGGGAGCAGGTGCAGAGGTCTTGAGCACGACCACTTGGATGCACGTGGACCCCACTCAGAGCCTCACTTGGCCACTTCATAGCTGTGTGGTCACCCTCAGGGGTCCCCCTGGGCCTCCCATCTTGCCTGAACAGTGAGGAAAGACCTGCCTTGGGGGTGGCTGAGCCTCCTGGACCTGATTCCAGTGACATAGTGTAACCAGCCACCCTTCCCTGTGCCAGGCACCTGCCTGCGGGACTCTCCCACCTGACCCACTATTTCTTTCTTTGGGCACTTGTCACCCATCTATCTTCTCTGCTGCTGTTTACAGCCCATACCACCTGCTGGGTGTCAGCTCTGCGTTGTAGTCAAAGCAGCTTGTTCTAGGCACATAGATGAGATTGCAAATTCTTGTTGGGTGCATGAATGGATGGATGATGGACGGATGAATGATGGACGGACAGATGGATGGATGATGGAAGTATGTATATATGGATAGATGGATGATGGATAGATGGATGGATGGATGAATGATAGATGGATGATAGATGGATGGGTGGATCATGGATGGATGGATGCATGAATGGATGGATGCTAGATGAATGATAGATGGGTGGATGCTGGATGGATGGAAGGATGGTAGATAGATGGATGATGGATGGATGGATGGGTGGGTGGATGATGGATGGATGATAGACGGATGTATAGATGAATGGATGGATGGGTGGATGATGGGTGGATGGATGAATGGATGGGAGCTCTTTCTACAGTTGTCTGGGCCTTAGTTTCCCTAGCCATACAATGAGGGTAATGGCATTGAAGTTTAAACAGTTGCTGTGGATAATCATGAAAGCAAACCTGTGTAAGAGCACCTGGCCCAGGTCCTCAGCAGAGGCTGACTCACCTGCTGGTCAGATGTCAAGTTTATCTGCAGCTTCAGCGCAGTCAGAGATGTGCTCTCCACCGCCCATCCCAGCCCCCAGTGCCACTCAGAACTAATGATCATCACACATACAGATGCAACCAATGAGGCCTGGTGGGTTTTCTGTGCCAGGTGCTCATGTTGGAGCCTCCGGGTGCCAGGTGGAAGAGGCCCAGTCAGGGAGGCGGGTCACACCCCAGTGTAAGCGGTGGTCAAGCCCAGGGCCGTCTCAGCTATTCTCTGCGTGAAGCTGCCAGGCTGAGTCACCAGGAGACAGGCAGCCCTTGGTGGGCAACAGAGCCCCCAGGTGGCCAATGAGGAGGGATCAGAGGCTCGGGTGTGGGCAGACATCTGTGTGAGTTCAGCTGGGCAGCCTACAGGCAGGTGGCTTCTCTGAGCCCCAGTTTCCTACATGGTGGGAGTGACCAAGGTCCCTCTCAGCTGCAGTGAGAACGCAACTGGCACAGTGACTGGGAGTGACTGGGAGTCATGACTGTGCTGAGTTCAGTGTCAAGCAAAGGAGTTGAGGTGAGTGGATTAATCAATGCTCAAAAGTGTCCATACCCCATCCAGGGCACCCATGAATTTATCTTATGTGCCCCTGGGGACTCGAGGCTGCTAATCAGCTGGCCCTATGGTCCAGACACTGGCCTGGAGTGTCCAGCTGGAGCCCGTGTAAGCACAGGGCCCTTAGCCAGGGAGAGGGAGGCGAGGTGAGAGGCTCCACCTGCCATGCTGAGGTGAAGAGGGAGGACATGCTGGAATCAAGGGGGGCAGGACGCAGGACAGTCCTCCAGCCTCCAGAAGGAGCAGAGCCCTATATCAATGCTGTGATCGCAGTCCTGAGAGATGTCGATCCCCAACACTGACAGGTAATACCTCTACTTTTCTGTTTTTTAAAGGAAGGTACAGGCAGGAATGAAGGAGACTAGAAAGGCAGGAAGAGAGAGAAGGAAGAAGTACTTTATTTTTATTGAGTTGTTCCCCCAGCCCTGGGTCTTGAACCCGCGACCTTGGGGTGTGTATGGGACTGCTCCCAGGTGTGCCAGACCGCCAGGCCGCCAGGGCGTGCCCGCCCTCTGTCGTTTTAACTCGGGGGTCTGTAGCCGTTTGTTTCGGCAGAATAGGAAACACAGGGGTTGCGGGGTGCGGTGCTGGACTGGATTCCCACGGCTGTCTCCTTCTGGGTCTCCCCCTCAGGAGCAGAATGTGGCAGAATGAGGGTCAGATCTCAGGAGCGGCTGCGTCCACTCTGCGCCTTTAGGTCCGTGCCCTCAGCCTCTCGGGGGCTCTGAGAAGGTCTGCAGCAAAAGGCACGAAACACTTACTAACTTTAACCCTTCTGACGATGCTGGGCCGCCAGCCTCCTTGCCCCAGCCTTGCCCTAACAGCTCACGAGGCAAGTGTGGCGACAGGGCTGCTGGAATCCAGTCGACTCCTGTGCCAGTGGAGAAGCAGACCCCCGGGCAAAGTCACCCTGGAGAAGCCCGTGGCTCCATGGCGAGCGGGGCGCTGGGACTGAGGACACCTGGCTTTGGAGCCTGGCTCTGTCACAAGCAGCCACGTGCCCCTGGGGAGGGGGTGGTGGTATGCCATCTCCAGCCTGTCTGCTCTTGGACAAAAGGGCAAGAAGAGAAGGCAAGTGCTTTGCAGGACGCCAGGAATGGCTGTCTCAGTGCATCGCAATGACTACGGGCTGGTGGCTTATAAATGACAGAAATGTCATTGTACTCGGGACAGTTCTGGAGGCCATGGTGTGAGCTCAAGGTGCCAGCCCGGTTGGATCCAGGTGATTCATCCCCGCGACCGTTGCAGGCCAGAGACTTTACTGTCTGCTTTCAGGCGAGGAAAAATGCTGGCACGCTGTATGGGGTGTCTTCTCGGGGCACCGGTGCCCTTCACGCGGGCTCCGCTTCATCACCTGCTGAACGCCTCACCTCCTGATGTGTCACCTTGTGGAGCTGGACTTGAACGTAGGAATTTTTGCTCCGTACAGCGGCCCATGGAGGTGGCTGGCCCCCGCTGGTCAGCAGTGAGGAAAGAGTGGACACTACAGTTTGTATTCGTTTCCTATTGTCGCCACATAGGTGACCACACTCAAGCGTCTGAAAGCCACACGCACGTGTTCTCTTACATTTCTGGAGTTGACACCTGTCCAATCCAGGTGTCAGTGGGGCTGGCTCCTCTGGAGGTTCTTGGGAATTTCTCCCTTGTCCAGCTGTGAGACGCAGCCTGTGTTCCTCGGGTCACATCGCTGTGACCGCTGCTCTTGCCCTCACATCTCACTCCCACCCTCCGCTCCTCCTACGCGGACCCCGTGAGAGCAAATGACCCACCAGGAATCTGGGAAGCTCGATCGTCGCGTAGTTCTGGGCTTCACCAGAGCTGCAGGTCCCTTTCGCCATGTGGCGTGTTCCCGGGGTCCTGGGCTGGGAGCGCGAACATCTTGGGGGCTTTATTCGGATGACCACTCTTTCTCAGGGGGCCGCTGTCCTGGTCCTGCGCTCCGGCTGCAGGGGGCGCCCTCCCTCTAGGCCGGAGACCAGCGGCCTGGTGCATTTTACTGGCAGGTTCTCTTGGGTCGAGAGCAGGAGAAAGCTGGTGTCTCGTCTCGCTAAACATCCCCGGCTACCCTAGACCACCCGCCTCAGACCAGGCAGTTTGTCACCACAGGGCTTTTCGGAAGGAAGCCTGCAGCTAAGAAGTTCAAGGAAACTGATCGCAAAATACATCCGGTATCAGATATTGGAATGTCTGCCACATGTCTGGCCTCTGTCGTCACTGTGGACGCAGCTGTGGGCTGGACAGGTGAGGCCCGGACAGGTGAGGCCCGGACAGGTGAGGCCCGGACAGGTGAGGCCCTGCCCTCCAGGAGCTGCTGGTGAAGAAAGGCAGTCAGCAGAGAGGCTGTGGAATGAATGGGCTCCAAAGCAAGACCAAAGCAAGACGGCACAGAGTGGCGATGGGGCCGAGAGGCCTCACTGAGCTCAAGTGGCCAAGGCTGGCCTCCCTGAGCAGTGGAATATGCGCGGAGACCCAGAGAACCTGGCAGGTAACGGGGAGGGGCCCTCCAGGCAGAGGAAACGGCAAGTGCAGAGGTTCTGATTCAGAAACGTGCTCTGAAACAGGATGCGAGAACCAGCAAGATGCAGCAAGAGCCGAGTTGCTGGCGCCTGAGAGTCCAGGGCCCGGGTCCCTGAGAAGCCTGATTGTTATTCTAGTGAGGTGGGGACCTTCAGAGGGTTTTGTAAGGGTGCCTCAAAGACTCAGATTCCCGAGGACCCCTCCAGTTTCCGAGTGGGGGCCACACCCAGAAGGGCCCAGGGAGAGACTACACCTGCAAACTGCGTCCATGGGGGAGGTTCTGAGTCCTGGTTCATTCACGAAGGGGTGCTCGAGGGGGAAGCAGCACGATGAAGCACCCTGGAGCTGTTTGCATTGGGGGCGCCCGTGCTACCCCAAGTCTGCAGAGGTCGAGGGAGGGAGCAGTTCTCAGGAAAGAGCTACAAAGAGCACCCGTGGAGGCCAGTCTTGGTCAAGGGACACAGCCCCGGTGACCCTAGAGAGGAACCCTCTGGTGTCCAGGGGCTGCTGTCCACCTCCCGGTCCCCTAGGGGGACACAGCTTTAGACCCGTGTCACCAAAAAGCGGTGGCCTGCTCCCTGCCAGCCCTGTGCCGGATACCCGGAGCGCGGTATCTTCTGCGGGCCAGGGGGTCCACAAGGAAACCTCCTGGTCTGCAATGGGGAGGGGCAGGGGGACCATGGAGGGAGGCCCCAGGCGGGCAGCACTGAGGGGCTAACATCAGGGACTGACCGCCGTGTACGCTGGGAAGAGCGCGGAGAGAACACGTGGAGGGAAGCGCAGCCGTGAAGTCGTTACAGGGGCAGCAAGTGGGAGTCCCAGGTGAGATGCAGGATGATGGAGTCAGACGCCGGAGAGAGAAGACGGAGTGAAAGCATCAGTGCTGGGACTGGAGGCCGTAGAGAGGCTGCCCTGATTAGTAAGGTCAAAGGTGAGGTCAGGTTTCTAAGAGCTGCCCCGGCCAGGGAGCACAGGCAGCAGCTGGGGCTTCTTCGTGCAGATCTCTGGCCGCACCCCAGACCCGCAGGCCAGCCTCCAGGGTGGGCAGTGGCCGGCGGCGTAGCTGGCCCCTGGGTCTGCTGCCCACCCAGACTGGAAACACCTCTCTGGGGGCATGCCAGCCTAGGAGTGGGAGAAAGCACGGGATGAGAATTTAAGAATCAGGATTGGCAAGGAGGAAACTGTCCAAGTGAAGAGTGTGAAGAAAGTGCCCTGACCTCAGAAATGAGGACCACAGCTGGGCGGAGAGCATTCTAGAAGTGGCAGCAAGAAGGCAGGCAGGCTCTGCCTCAGACCGGCCAATAAAGGGCTGGGGAGACAGTGTGGTGGGCAGGACGGGTCCCGCAAAGGTGCCCGCTGCGCCACGTGTGGGGGTGACCCCACAGAACAGAGCACGTGTGATTGCTAACCCCCAGCCGGCGTCCAGGTGGGGCCAGTTCAGCACGAGGGTTCTTCTAGGAGGGCAGTCAGACGAGGGGGCAGGGCGGGGAGGGATTGCGGGCCTGGAGAAGGAGCAGCAGCCGTGGGGGCAGAAGCCCGGAGCCACCAGCAGGGGCACAGCTTTCCCGACGCCCTGACGTCCCCAGTGAGACCCGCTGCAGATGTCTGACTTCCAGAACCGTGAGACAGCGGATTTGTGCTGCATTAGCCACACTGCTTGTGATAATGTATCAGAAGTTTGAGGGAAGTGGGGCGCAGGGGTTTTAGTGGGAGTGACCCCCAGGCACACTGGACAGGACCCAGGGTGGGGTTTGTGTGTGGTGGGCAGCGGGGCGAGGCAGAGTGAGGGACACTACGGCGGATGTCAGGGATGGGGGACCCGAGTTGGGAGTGGGCAGGGTCTCATGGGGTCAGTAATCGGGGGGCAGGGGGAGGCTTAGGAGTGATGCCAACAAGGATCAAGTGCCAAGGAGACCCGTGGCATTGGGAGGGGGGTCAGTAGAGTGGGGGCGCCCCCACGCTTTTTTGAGGCGCCCTGTTCACACTGTGGGCAGTGCTGTCCCTGTTGGGGCCAGTGGAGGTCCCCACAGGCCAGATTTCAGAAGGACTTTCTGCAGTGACCCTGTGGGCAACACCGGGCTCTGGGAGGTGAATGAAGGAGCCTGGGGCTGCAGCATATCCCTGGGAGGACCAGATGGAGGGGCTTGCAGCCAATGCAAAGTGGGGCTCCAGCTGCTCACCTTGTCCCCCAGGAGGTGGGCCTCACACTTGTAAACAGCCGGCTGCCCTCTGTCCCTGTCCCCAAGGAGCTGGAGTGCAGCCGGGAGGTCAGGAGAGCAGTTGCCAGCAGGCAGTACTGGGCGGGGGGCCCCGATGGTCTTCATCTGCGCCACCGGGAACCTGGCTCTGGGAGACAGGCGGGCATCCACGGATGAGAAATTGGAAATGAGTAAACAGCCGCATGGGCAGAAGGTCTCACGAGTCAGATGTTCAGTTTTTTAAAATGTGTTAAATATTAGGAAATGATTAATTTTCCATGCATTCTTGATGAACCCACTGTTCTCAGCATCGCGTCGCTTGCGTTGATGAAACTAGACATGTTTGTTCACTCGGGACACAGTTCGGGGAACCCACTGTGGTGGGTTCCCGGCACCCGGCAGAGAACAGGCTGGCCCTCGTGGAGTTTACACAAAACCAGCCACCGGCCCTCACAGCAGAATCTATTTAAGTCTTGCCGGGGCGGTGGGGGCAGGCGCCACGTTGCATCTGGTAGTCAGGGAAGGCTCGGCTCATGAAATTCTGCAGTCATTTCAGGTGGTAGGAATGCAGAGACGGGTGGGAAAGGGTTTGGTCTGGGCAAGGAATCTGAGTAAGGCCCAGGTGTGGCCACAGAGAGTTTGGGACATGGTAGGCAGGGATGATCTCTGAGTGTTTGCCTGAAATCTGGATTCTTCTAACCACAAAGGAAAGCACTCTGGCCTGTGGCCGATGGGACATGAGATTCTTACTGTCTAGCTCGGAGCCAAGCAGAGGAACTGCCTGATCCAGCTTTTAAATAATTTTTTTAAAAAGTGACATGAGGCAAGCCTTGGTGACTCGGGGATTAAGTCTGCAGCTCTGATGTCCACATACAGCCCAAGGACTCGGATTCATGACCAGGGGCATGAATGAAACAAAAGCATCTTCCTTCTCTCTTACCTTCATTCCTGTCTGCTTACTTCCTGTGTTGAAAAAAAAAAAGACCTGGCTAGAGCAGCAGGGAAAGCCCATATACATCCCAGGGACCCCAACTCACATCCTGGGACTGGCCCGAACAGCCAAGGTAAATTAAATGAACATGCTCCCTCCCCCTCTCTTCCTGCCTATTCACCTTCATTCCTGCCTGCACCTTCCTTAAAATAACAAAAAACCAAAAAGCACACATCGGCATCAGCAAGATAGTGAAATAGGAGTTTTCTAAGGGCCTGGTCCCATGAGTGTGGGTTTTTGGTTTCTTCGGAGCTTTACTGAGGCCTAACTGACAAATACAACTGTAGGCTGTTAGAAGTATGCATTGCGATGCTTGGTATCATTGTGAAAGGGTCCCCCACAGTTAACGAGTCCTTTCCCCACGTGGATCCGTGTGTCTGAAGTTTTCGGTCTCACTCTCACTGTACAGAGTGGTGACCACACTCACCCATTTGACATTACACCCTCAGACGTCACTCGCCTTCCACCGGAAGGCGTGTACGCTTTCGCCTCTCACCATCTCCCCACCCCTGCAGCCCCCGGTGACGATGTTCTGGCTGTTTCTCTGAGTTTGACTTTCAATTTTTTAATATTGACATCGGAGTGCTACCAGGTAATACTTGTCTGACTGACTGCACTTCACACGGTGGCCCCACGCATCAGTCAAGTCGTTGGAAATGGCCTGAGTGTCTCTGCTTCTCAGGCTGAATGATGTTCCGTTGTGCGTATGCATCATGCACGTCCATATACGTCATATATAATTGCATCTCTATCCAGTCACCTGCGGACAGACATGTGGGTCGTGTCCATATCCTGACAGTTGTGAAAAAGCTGCTGTGAACAGGGGACTGCAGAGATCTCCTTGAGAGCCTGTTTTTGTTCCCTTGAATTTGAACCAGAGATTGCTAGATTTTATTGAGTAAAACCTAATTACCAGTCTCAGCTTTACCTTTTTGAGGAGCCACCACCAGACTGTTTTCAGGGGTGGCATGAGAGTGCACTCCCACCGATGGTGTGGAGGGCTCTGCCTTCGCCACATCCTTACCAACGCTTGTCTCTTTGTTAATAGATACCTCAACAGGTATGAGGTGATCGCACATTCTGCTTTTGCTTTGCATTTCCTTGATAATTAGTGAGGTGAAGCACGTTTTCATGTGTCTGTTAATCCTTTGTATGTCATTGGGAAAATATCTATTCAGGTCCTTTGCCCATTTTTACATTGGATTGTTGGAGATGGGAGTTCTTTTTCTGCTATGGAGATGGGAAATCTTTACATCTGCTTTAGATATTAACCCATTATCAGATTTGCAAGTGTTTTCTCCCGTTTTGTGGCTTGCCTTGTTGATGGTTTCTTTTGCTGAGCAGAAGCTTTTTTTGGGTGTAGTTCCACTTGTTGGTTTTCTGCTTTTGTGACCTGTACTTTTAATGTCAAATCAAAGCTACAGCCAAAAAAGCATTGTCAAGACTATGCCAAAGAACTGTATTTCTTTTCCCTCAGGCTTTCATGGTTTCAAGTCTTTCGTGGCTTTAAGTCTTCATCCATTTTGATTTTATGTGTGTGGTGGAAAATAGTCGAGTTTTAGTTTTATTCTTGTCCAGTTTCCCTAACATAACTTATTGAAGAGGATATACTTTCCCCATTGCACATATATCCCTGGTCCCTTGTTGTAAATTAATTCACCATGTAGGTGTGGATTTCTTTCTAGGTGCTCTATTTTGATACATTAATCGGGTCAGGTTTCGTGTTGATACTATACTGGTTTGATTACTACAGCTCTGTAATGTAGTTAGAGATTGGGAGGTGGGCTGCCTCCACCTTTTCTTGGTCAAGTTTGCTTTGTCCATGAGGATCTTTTGTGTTTCTATACAGGTGTTCTATTTCTGTAGACCATTTCATGACTCTGAATGGATTTGCACTTAATCTGTAGGTTGCTTGGAATAGTATAGACATTTTAACACTATTCTAGGATAGCAGCATATAACCTAAATCCATGAACGCGAAGTATCATTTCACTTGTGTCTTCGGTTTTTCTTATCAATGTTTTAACACTGGCTGTGTCTACATCTTGAATCTCCTTGCTTCATTTTTTTCCAAGTGTTTTGGATGCTAGTTTAATTGAGATTGTTTTATTTTTTTAGTCATTGTTAGTGTTAATATCAAAAATATATAAGAGGTTAATATCCAAAATCTCCAAGAAACTCAAACTCAATAATAAAAACCCCACAGCAAAATACCCCATAAACATCCCATTTAAAGATGAGCAAGGGACCCGAAGAGACATGTTCCCAAAGAAGACATACAAATGACTAACAAGTATCTATTAAAAAAAAAAAAAGTTCCCTATCACTAAGCAGGGAAGTGTAAATCAAGACCACAGTAGGATATCACCTCACCTCTGTTAGGATGGCTGTTATCAAAAACCCAAGGTAGATGCTGGCAAGGCAGTGGAGAAAACAGATGACTTTATTACTGTTGGTAGGAATGTAAATTGGTGTAGACACTATGGAAAACAGGTTCCTCAAAAAGTTAAAGCTAGAACTACCATATGACCCAGACAGCCCATTTATACTTGGGTATAAATCCAAAGGAAATGAAAAGAGGATCTTGAAAGGGTATCGGCATTGTCGTGTTCATGGCAGCATGTTTCACAGAAGTCACAAGAGGAAGCAACCAAAAGACCCATCAATGGAGAAATGTGTTTGGAAAATGTGGCGCATACACACACATACATGGAACGCAGTCGTAGAAAGGACATCTCGCTGTTGGCGGCAACGTGGCGGACGCAGGGAGACATGCTGAGGGGAAGGAGTTAGACAAAAAGGGCAAATACTGCATGATACTACTTCTCTGTGGAATCTAAAGTCAAACTCAGAGTAACCCTGGAATGGTGGTCACCAGGGTTGGGGAGACAGGGAGATGTTAGTGAAAGTTTCAGTCGCGACATCCATAAATTCTGGACACCTCATGTCCTGAATGGTGACTAGAGTTAACGGTCATGGAGATTCGAAACAGTAGATCTCAGTCGTTCTCTTCATAAAAGGTGGTCACGATGAGGTGAGATACTGTATGTGTGAAATACCTTGATGCTTGGTGGTCATGTCACAGTTGTACACATATCAAGGTGTCACGTTATGCACTGTAATATGTACTAACCAGAAGTCGATGACGCTGGGGAAAGGGAAATGTAGCGGGAGGTCATCGGAAGGCTGCAGCATGGGTGTGGTGAGCCGACGTCTTTTCCAGCCAGTCTGGCTGCCGTGATCGGTGAAGGCAGGAGTGAACCAGACAGAAGACAAGGATGGCAGGTGCGGCATTCAGGGAGGCACCTGCCAGCACTGACTGATGAGTGGGGCCTGTGGCTGCACGCAACCCTGAGTCACTCCCAGGTTTTTGGCTGCTGTGCTGAGATGGTGTCGTCGTCCACAGGGCAGACAGACAGTGTGCACTGCGGGGCTGGGGCGCAGGTCGGGAATGAGGAAGTCTGGTGGCACAGAGCTAAAAACGCGCTCGTTGTGTGTGGAGATGTCACCCGGGTCTCTGTGATTCTCGCCGTGTACAGTGGGCCCTTGAGCCAACCCCCATGTACCTGAAAAGCCGAGTCAGCGCCCCGTGTCCGCAGATCCACACCTGCGGGGTCCCGCCAGCACTCAACAAACCCGCATTTGCGGGGGGCTGAATGTGGAAGCTGGGGGCAGAAAGCATCTACATGTAAGTGGGCCCCCGCAGCTCAAATCTGCATTGTGTGGATTAGCAGACCCCTTGAGCGAGCTTGTGAAATCTGGTGCTAAGACTCTCCTGTGAATGTCTTTTCTCAAGAGCTTCCCAATGGCATCGGCTGCAGATGACTCTGGTTTGAGCCCCACAACCTTCCTCCGACACCCTGAGGACCAGCTATCTCGTGTTTGGGGGCATGGCGGGGCGTTCCGTCTTATCCAGAAGGCTGTGATGGCTTCTCCCCTAGCAAAGACTAAGCTTGGATTGTTTTTGTAGTATGTGCCTGGACTTCACATCTACGGAATAAGTGGATGCAGAGCTTCGGAGTTTGAAACTTGTAAACCAAGCATTTTCCTGAGACTCTCTGGCTAGGGCAGGGGTTTCCATCACATGGGTGACCCCTCTGCATCAGGCCATTGACCAGACTTGACTTCTGACTTTCCCCAGGACAGAGGAAGAAGAGACATCCTAGAGTGGGGGGCCCTTTGTGGAGAAACTTAGGTCCAGCCTCCATCCTGGTACCACAAAATGGCATGACGTTTATAGCCAACCTGTCCTGTCTCGGTCATCACAGCCATGGGGGTTCCTCAGACAGAAGAAATGACTGCTTCCCTTCCTCAGTGCCCCCCGTGGTCTCGGTCCCCGACTCAGGACGACTTCCTACTCAATCTGCTCCTGCCAACACATCGGTTTGCCTTCCGCAGACGAGCCTGAACAGACTTAGAGGAGACTCCATGCTTTCTTTTCTCGTTACGTCTCAAATCCGACGTTTCTAAACCAGCATTCCCTGGGTGACCTTTAGCCCGAGATCACTGCGAGCATTAGCCCGTACAAGGGATGGCCATGACTTTGCTGTGACTCGAAAGCAGAGGACTTGGATGCTGGGGGCGTTGGGTTATTTTTTTTTCTTTTTGCTTCAGGACTTTAAAATTCTCAAAATAAGTTCAAATATTGGTGTTAACAATCTGGTTAGACGCATTCAAGCCCTGCTGTCAGAGACCTGAAAGTCTCCTTGCAGACACTTGTCAAATGAGGCCCCAGTTCGAGAGAATCTCAAATTTGTCTGGTTAATGATGGGCTGTGGCTTTCACAGGGGGTCAGCGACTTTTCAGAATAGGGGGATGGGTTAATCTTTGTCTTCGGCTCTAGTTTTCTGTTCAGGAAAAGTGGTGTAAGGTTTTCAGAAAGCGAGGTGATTCACAGAAAGCCAGCTGCACACAGATGCAGCAGAGCCCATGGAGGCAGAGTTGCTCCCAGGGAGTGTGGCTCTGGCAGATGTTTTTGGTGGGACTCCTGTCTACATGAGTCATTTGAGCCAACTGCACACCGGCATTCAGCACCATCCTGGTACCCGTCTTGTGCGATCCCACAGAATTAAGTAACACGGGTGTGTTGATCATGGAAACAATCAGCTCTTCCAGACGCCAGCCAGGACCCTACAGTAGCAGGTCTGCCGGGGCCTCTGGGTGAGCCTGTGACCTGAAGGGGAGGAAAGGGGGCAAGAAGTTCCCGGCCCCCAGGGGAGTTTCTAGAAGCCAGGCCTCATGCAGGACCTGCAGGAAGGCACCCCGCCCATATGCCATGTTGGTTCCAGGCACCCATGCGGGCTTGCAAAACCCCCAAGAAATGTTCCTAAGTGCAGATCATGTGGGTGGAGTGGCTCCAGAAACACAGAACTGGGCAGAGACCCTGTTTCCCTGGGGTTGAAGGACAGCATATATGATGTTTGGACAGTATTATGTTTGGATTTTTTTTTTTTTTTTAAAGGAAAGGTACAGGCAGAAATAAAGGCGAACAGAGGCAAGCAGACAGGGAGAAAGAGCAGGAAGAGACATTTATTCACTTTAGTTCTTCACTCTGGTTGTCTCCCTGGTCCTGGGACAGGAACCCAGGTCCTTGGGATGTATGTGGACTGTGCTCAGCCAAAGACAGCAGACCAAACCGCTACTCCACCAGGATGCACCATGTTTAGACTCAAATACCCTTCCAAACTCATAGGTCCTTCAGACATAGGGGTAAAATGCTGTGGGAGGAGGATGTTAGCTGGAATATTCTGGGACTCTAGTACTAATTCTACTTGGGTTTTGATGGTGAAAGATGTTTTAAAAACCACTTTGGAATTGCTAAAACATTCAAGCAAAAGAAGACTGCTTTTGCCTTGCAAGTGGCCAGCTCAGCCCACTCGCTGCAACAGCACTGGGGCCGTTAGAGCTGGGCCGCGGCGGACGTTAGACATCTGCCCGGATGCTACCTCGAAAGCAGCCCAGGGACACCGGCAGCAGCAGGACTACCTGGCGGCCAGTGAGGGGAGCGGACGGATCCAGGCTGACCTGTGACACTGTCACCGTGGACAAGGGGCTTCTGAGCCCCAGTACTTGCTCACGGGACTGAGACAAGGGCACAGGGGTACAGGGAATGTATATACTCATTGTCCTTGTCATATGTGCTCCAAATACAAAGGGACATGAGAGAGGCCTCTCCAGGGAAGAAAAGACACACTGGAATCTCCATTGCTTTCAATCGTTTTATTGCTAAACTATCAAGATACAAGCCGTATAAAAATACTTTACATATAGCAAAAATAAAGTACATTAAACTGGAGATTAAAAATGTTTTGCATAGGAATGTGATGTATTCAAACTCGAGTCAAGATTTTCAAAACCTAAGCCTTCCAGCACCACCGTGTGGGAGCGATTTGCTTGCTGAACGTTATCAGGACATACTCCACATTTTCTCCCTCTGAGGTCTGCAGAGGCAGCGGGGGTCAGTGAGCTTCTTTGACAAGATGCCCAGGATGTCACTCTTGCCCCAGTCCCCATAGGCTCCATCTGCTCAGGCCAATCAATGCTGAAAGCGCTGCTCTAATTAAAACAGCATCATTCCCTCCAGTTCCTCCAGACTCTGACCTAGGCAGGTGGAGTTTATTCAGCATAAAGGCAGAGGGTTCAACCTTTCTTCTGCACCCAACACCCCACCCTATTTTCAGGGGGACTTAAGCAAGGAGCATTTCAATCTTGCCCATCAGCAAAAAAGTTTGTTTTTAGTGAACCTGAGTTAAGACAGTGATGTTGGCTAAAACTCAAGGCTCTAATTCAGAAAAGCTGAGGACACTGACCTCTGGGACCACATTTTAGGTGATGCAGTCTTTTCTTAAGCTTTTAGTCAGGAGGCAGAATGCTGGTTTGGCTCCATGAGATTTGATGCCCAAGTCCCAAGCTTGGGAGACCTCCTGCCGAAGGGTGTCCCCTCCAGAAAATGAGTTCCGGAAGGCTTATCCCAGCTTGTCAAGAATGTCAAAGCCCCTTGCCTCTTGTTCACTGGACCCCTGACAGTCTTTAAATTCTGGACAATACAAAGTGTTTTCACCATGGAAAGAAACAGCCCTCAGTTAGTCAAGTGACAAAGAGAACACACCACTTCTGGTCAGCCTAAATGCGACAGTCCCACTTTGGCCACGGCTGGCTTCTTGAGATGGGTGTCTTGACTACTGACTGGAACAGAAAGGCCGTGTCTCTGCTTCCCAGTTCCTGGAAGGAATCCACTTCACCCTGGGCTGGCTGTCGAGCTCGGACGCTGTTCGGACATCCTACGGAACCCTCTGGGGCTCTCTAGCGGGAGCTGCTCAGCTCTGTAAACGTCAGCCTGCATGAGGGGGCTGTGAACACGTACTTTTAGAATCCTGCGGTAACAGTTCTTGAAAATCTGCATCAAAATCACCTGCTGGATCACATATGTGGGTCTGAACACCTTACAACTTCCTCAGTGGCAAGATCGGGGCTCAGAGCTGAAAAAAGTCAGCATCATTCTCAAGCCAGAAATGGGTGATTCCTTCTTCCACCACACTGTCCCCTCCTTCTCGGGAGATGTTTTCTTCCAGAGATCCAGACTCTGAAGTGGGGGTTTTGTTTTAAGACAACATCTTTTCTCTTCGGGAAAAGAACCACCAACATACATGTAGAAAGAGACACTTGGAAAAGATTTCTGAGCATTTATAAATATTTTCTGATCCCCCACAAGGGTGCAATATTTTGAGGACAGATAAAAAGCGTAAGAAATACAGATATGAAAATAAAATTTAATAACATACTAATTTGGATTGCTATTATATATTATCAAGCAGCAGTATTTTTGTACAATACAGGAAGACTTGCAAACTTTGGAAATACACTACATGCAGCAACTGGTAATTTCTGTTGAAAGTGTTACATGTTTACACACGTTGCCTCCCATGCAGCAAGCCCACACTTGCACTGGACTGAGGTCCCTCTAATTCACATGCGACACTCCCATCTTCACCACTTAGACGTCCTTGCTCTCTGAGAGGATCTTAGTTTCTCTTCTCATCCTGACAGTATTTCATGAGCAATTACTCTTGGCGACATTTCCTCCTGGCATTTGAAACTGACGCAGAAACTTTCTTGATAGCTGTCATTCTGAACACTTTCTCTTGCCGTGTTTGTCTCGATACAAATACTTTTTCTCTTTCCTTTGCTATTTGGTACAATTGTTTTTGAAAGTGCTTCCTATAATATCCAGCTAGGATGTCTTAGCAAGAGAGGAGTTGGTGTGTAGCGCGCGCACACACACACACACACACACACACACACACGTACGTTCAGGAATCTGAGTTTTTAGGAAGCCCTTTTTACAAATGTGGTTAAGAGATAATGGAAAATGCATCTGTCCTTTTATGCACTGTGGACAAAGAAGCCGAGCGACTTTGCTACAATAGCAGGAAGGCACTTGGGTAAAACATTCAGATAACCTGGGAAAGGCCAAATTCCCTCATGTGCAAAAAATGGCTCCTGGCCAGATCAAGTGAGAACAAATCACTCACCAAACATTGTCACTCTTCGCCGGTGAGGACAATGTTGCTGGAGAGAGAATTCTGTACGACGTAAAGCTGCTTGTTGAAGGAATTTTTTATTAATTAGGAAGAATTTCGGCATCCCAGAAGCTTCGCAGTGGTGGTCAACCTCTTACTGGCGTTGCTGGCAAGAGAATTTCTCTCAACTCTGCACTAGGCGGGGAGGGCCCCTGTGCTGGGGGGAGAAATGCTGGGTCTCTTGAGCACACACAGGCACTGAGCCTGGTCATCGAGGCCAGGCTGCTGACCCAGCTCTCTGGAAGGTGTTCCTTTGAGTGACCTAGACAAGAAAGCCAGGAACTTAACCACCACGATTCTCTTCTGAGACCCTCTGCTGGCAGCGAGGAGTGAACAATCACAACGTCCAGCCTTTTCGGGAGCCCTCGGCCTATTTGCACCGCTGTCGGTCACCAGGGCAGCCAATGAATGGTTGACAAGGAGTCCCTGGCTTGTCCCAAGGCATCTGCCTAAGTGCAAACACATCTGTGTGATTAAAGCTTACCTGCCAAGCACTCTGAGTGTTTTGTTTGCAAAAGTTAGAGCACAGGAGGGAGCCTCGTGTGGACTCCTGGTGTGTGCGAGCGGCGGGGGGCGGCTCACCACACGCTTTGGAGCCAAGTAGAGTCCAAGCCAACTGGTGCCCTGAGCAGGTCGGCTTCTGCAGGGGGGAGGCAGCCACACAGACAGGACTGGGGGGCCAAGGGCATCTTTCAGTGGGTTCAGATAGAAATAACAATGAACGTGGGACCAAATCCTGACCTGGAGCGTCCCACTGTGCTTCTAGGCCAGAGAGACGGAGGGCATTCAGCTTGCTCCCTCTGTCCTGGGGGAACACACTTGGAGAAACACTCAAGCCTGCCCACTGCCTCCTCATCTCACCACCTTGTACTTAGCAAAAACACTTGCACTTTTTTTTTTTCTTTTTCTTTTTGGTTGCATTAGCCTGTCTGCCACTCCTTCTCAAAATACAGTGCACAGGCTTCTTAACTACTATACGAAAAGCATTCAATTGTTAGGAAGAAAACCAGCACATCAAAGCATTATGGTGACAGCTGTCACGCGTGGCCTCTGCCCGGCCTATGACAGCCCCTAAGAGGTGACAGGCAGACTGGAGGGTGCTCCCTCTAGCAGCTTTGCCAGCTTTTGGAAACAAGAAAAACAAAAACATGTATATAGGTCATAACTTAATGGCAAGAAGTTTTAACAGGCGATCTTGCATAGGCCAGACAGTTTGCTTTGGAATGGGAGACCTCAGTCTCAGCGGTGACCCATGTGTGGCCTGGTGTGGGCAATCCCTCAGGGAGGCGGTCGGGCTCGTCCCCAAGCTGCTTCGGCCTGGGAGCTGGACCTCGGGGCGCTCCTTTGGTTGCTGTGCTTGAGAACACCTTTCCTTCAAAAGGGACAGGAGCCACCTCTGTGACCTGGAAAAGCGAAGGCTGCGGTTTAATCATGGATCTCAGATCTTCAGTCCCCACCCCTGCCGTGCACTGGCTCCAGTCCCTTGGTGTCAGGTGCCTTCCAGGGGGCTGTCTTGCTCAGTTCGTGGCTTTGGTCAGCAGGCACTTCAGGTTTGGAAGGGACACGCTGGGGTCAACTGAGCTCTCGGAATCAGATCAAAATTCAAAAAGGCAAAAGTGTCTCTCTGGAGTAGAGGTGGGGAGCACCGCCGTCCAGGCGCCTCCTGCGAGTCCGTCGTCTGAGTGTGTCCTCGGCAACGAGAAGGCCGTGAGGGCGTGGGCGCCCAGGCTGAGGTGCAGAGGGAATCTAAAGGTTGCTCTACGTCTGAGTTCTGGCGGGAGGTCCTGAAAACTCTTTCCTGATGATTTCGTTAACTGCAAAAGAAAGAGTGGGGATGAGCCAGAGGGCACCCAACACAGATCTGTCTCGCTTTCTAGAGCCTAAAAAAATTGGACTACTGGTTCTCTGCACTAATACATCTGACAATTTCAATGGACGACATGCTCTCCTAGGTTCTGACTTTTTTTTTTTTGTCCTGTATAATATTTTATGCTATTGATTTGTTCGTGCAAACTGCCCGCGTGGTAACTTGTAAAAGTCACGGTGGTAGAATTGGGCCACAGAGCGCATTTTAAGTAACATTTTGTCTTTTGAGTTAAGGGACTTTACGGCTCTCTATACACAAAACTCCTTCTAGTACGACATCCAGAAAAATATCTAATACATGATTTACTCTGACAAAACAGTTCGTGGACCCACAAAATGTCCAGCTTGGAAAGCAGGGCCCTTGGAAAGAGGGGTTCCCACACCACAGACACATGTAAACACCATCTCGCTCGGCACAATGAGGAGTTTTGCCTCCACTGAAGGACAGACACCTAGCAGGGCACCAAGAATGTGCACCAGACCCCGGCATCAAGAAGCTAGCTTCCCTCTCCCATTCTGGCTGCGTCTCTTAGGCTCTGGTGCCTGGAATCAGGGCAGTGAGGTCTTAGAGTCACGGATCTTTCAAAGGCTTCCTTCAACATCCCCGGGGAAGAGAAGCTGCTGTCATCGTCAGTCACACCTTCAATCTGGTGCACACACTGCATCTGTGACCTTGTGTGGACTGGCCCCAGGGGCAGAGGAGGCAGACCCTCTGCGTCCCATTGGGTATAGAACCTACCCTCTCCTGGTTCGGATCCTCCCACAGCCTTCTCATCCTTATTCTCGTCTTAGCCTTCTTCTCAAGTGAGAGATGGGAGATTGGCAAGGAGGGGGATCGGTTGACATGCGCTGAGTGTCTGTGTTCAGGCTGAGCATGCCTGCTTCTGTGGTGGTTTTCCCTGGCAAGCCCCTGCCTGGTGAGTCTGCAGTCCCCACAATAAGGAGAGCAGATAGGGCAGAGCCGCATCAGCCTGGGAGCTCTTGCTCCCTCACTGAGCTGGCTGTGCCACTTTACTGCTCTCGGCCTTGGTTTTCTCATCTGTAAAATGGGATTCATTGCTGCAAGTACATTTTTATGACTCTTGTGGGGTATCAGTGTTCAAGCTCCCAGGCACCCCTGGTGAGCAGTGTTCAACGCTGCTGTCTGTGAAGGGTAGGAGCATTTCCTGTTTGCATCACACTCTGAACTCAGTGCTTTGTGCCAGAAACTTCTCAGGCACAGCTAGTCCTTTGGGTGCCACCAGGGGAGGGGGTGCACTCAGGCCTGGTGCCAGATGCACAAGTTCGAATCCCCTCTCTGCCACTTTCTCACTTGGTGAGTGAACTGCTCTGGGCCTCAGTTTCCTCATCTGTAAATTGTGTCTAAGAATGTCACCTTCCTGTTAGAGTTACTGCGGAGTTGCGCTCACCAGGAGGTGGTTAGCAGCACTCTGTCCACCCCGAGTTCGGATTTGTAGAGCAGGAGGAACTATGTCCTAGAACAGATGGATGTCATGCATGCAACACGTATGAGATGATCAGACCTCTCCACAGTGAAAGGGAAGCAGGGATGCGGGGAGGAGCCCATGTTCTGCTAACCAGCGCTCAATGGGCACGTGCTGTGTCCCAGGGGCCTGGCCTCCAGGCCCTGCTGGAGTGGACGGACTCCTTTCCAGGGCCGGGTAAGCTGAGCCCCATCGTCGTGGGGCAGCAGTGAAAGCAGAAGGCCAGGGGAGGCGGGGTGAATGCGGCTTCACACGAAGCTTTTCAAAGCCCGGATTCTGAAGGGCTTCCTGTTTTCTCAGCCTAGGAAACAGCGGAGTCCATCCTTAGTGGAAACTTCCCACAGGCCCACTTTCTAAATATAGTGCTCGGCAGAGATGTTGGCACCACGGCCCTCACCAGAGGGTCGTTTCCTCCTGAGGACGGGCGGGGCCCGGGCTCCCCGAGGGAGGCTGGGAGACATATCACAGGCAGATGCGGCCCTTCCCTCCTTTAGGGTGAGAAGGGCCTGGTTTCTGAAAACCCCTGGCAGTGGGAGAGGCCGTGATCCGGAGACCCACGTGAGCGCGGGTCAGACTTCCTCACCGCTGTGCCGGGTGGGCGGCCTCCTCCACACCCCCACAACCTCTCCAGCAGAGGGGCCTTCTCTTTCTGAAACCCCAGAGCTAGCTCCTTGGGCTGTGAACGAGCAGAAACACCAGCAATGTCTCTGCAGCGACGTGAGTCTGAAATTTCAGGCTCCGGGCTCCGAGAGGGGTCTCTGCCTGCAGAAGGCATCTCCTCTGCAAAGCCAAGGACTCAGGTGGCAGGGGAGACAGGCAGGGACTGCACTGTGAATCCATTCCAGGAACTCGCCCCACGTCTCTCTCATGGTAAGGAGGGTCTCCCCACCCAGCCCGGACTTTCACCCATCTGTCGCCCTCCCCACACATGCTCAAGGTGCCTTTTCCAGAGCTCTGCTCGGGCCCCGTGCTGCACTGGAGGGCCCCAGAGGCCGCGTGGTCTGGTCCCTGCTCCCGTTGCACGGCTCCCGACCACACAGCTTCCTTCCTCTCCGCGCTGGGGCCTGGGGCCCGGCCAAGCCCAGCCGCGCAGCCTCTGGCCTTGCAAGGTCCCTGCCTGCCTCTTCCACTGCTTTCCTTCCTCGCTCAGCCAGCCGAGCTCTGCTCAGTCTCCTCAGGAAGCCCACCCTGGCGGGGTCTGCAGTGCCCCCCCCCAGCCCCCACCAAGTTGTGCTCATCATCTCCTCTCTCAGCGCCTCCACTCACCGGGCCCTGGCACGTCACTACACGGCGCAGTAGCCGAGCTCTTAAACGGTGCCTTATACAGGGAAGTGCTTGATAATGTGAGAAAACGAAAGCTTAGAAAGGGGTCAGGCAGCTTCAGGTCACCCTGGGATTGTCCCCAGTCCGACTTGAGCTCAGGCCACTAATCTATCTTTATCAGCAATTCATTCATTCAGTGTCTTGAGCACCTGTCCTCAGCCAGCTTCATCTGTTCCCTCCCACCGCCTCACAGATGGAGCCCCTGCCCTGTCCTAACAGCCCTCCTGCCTCTTCCAACACCAGGGACAAGCACTGGAGCCTCAGAAGGCCCTGCTCACCCCTTCTGTGCCGAACTGAGTCACCTGCATGTCCGCTGGACACGCACCTTGCACCCAGCAGGGACCTACTGCGGGCACCGTGGCCCACCGCACGGACCCCAGCCGAGGACACTGGGTGTTGGGAGGCGGGCTTCCCTGTCACTCTGCTGACTAGAGTTCGCCAGCCTTTTCTCCACAAAAAAAATGCAAGCCACTGTCCTTGTCCCTGGGGCCCCTGCCTGCCTGCTGTGGCTGTCAGGTTCATCCCGCGCCAAACCAGGGATGGGTTTAGACAGGACTGGCTGTGGCAGCTGAAGGGGAGGGGTCAGGGCTTGAACCCAGGGCCCGTGTTCCAGGTTCCACCACAGGCTGTGCGATGACACTCAGTTGTCATCACCTCCTTCTGGGGCCTGAGTCCTCACGGCCCGTGTCAGAGGGAAGTGCGGCCTCGGCCGAGACCAGTGACACACGTGCACAGCGGGCGGGGGGGCCTCTGCATTTCACTTTCTCAGAGCAGCGCGGACACGAGCAGCGTTCCGTCTGCACAAGCGTCCTGACTGGCCCCCGCTCCAGAGAGCGGCACCTGGCGCTGAGCACTGTGGGTGGAGGTGTCCCGGCCTCAGGCCGAGGGCTGAGCCTGCACCCAGCAGGGAGAAGATGGACACACACAAGTCTAGAAAAGTCTGCACTATGATAAAGGGCGATGCATCTCCCTCAAGGCATCACGGCTCAGTCAGAAAACCAGAACGAGTCTAATAATGGCTGGAGACAATGGTATGGGGCCAGCAAGCTTTCCATGAAGGGGCAATTCCAAGGAGCTCCAGCTTTGCGGGCCATCCGGTCCCAAACTCAGGGCTGCCTGCTGCCCGTCTGGGCAAACGGGCCTGGTGTGTGAACACATCTCAAACAAGACAGGCCGGAGAGACCTTCTGCTGCCCACTGGCACGAGGAATGGCAAAGGAGAAAAAGAGGGTGTTCTCTTCGCGGGCGGCGGCCTGGGAAGCCTGTGCCTCTCGCTGGCACTGTTCGGGTGACGCTGGGATGACTATGAAAAGTGAGTTCTGCCGGCATGCCCCTCTGCCCCAGGGATTTTCTGGTTCATGAAAAGGCCCAGACACCTACAGGCAGACTTCCTCTCCTTAACTGAGCATAGAGGGTCTCTAACTCCGGGCTCCCACAGAAAACTGCACATGCAGAAGGAAGGAGAAATTTGAGAGAGTGCTATGCCAGACGCCAGGCCTTTTCCCCTTAGCGGCTGACTCCGAAATGTCAGCCGCTGAGAGCGCAGCTGGAGGAGAAAGTGGCTAAGCCCTGCCCTGCGTCAGCCCAAACCTCAGCATGTTTCTGAAACTTGGTCATACCATGTGGGTGCCTGGGACAGCCTGGGCCGGTCACAGCCCCAAAGACACTCCTCCAGCTCGTGAGAGAAGGGGTGGTGCAGACCCAGAGTCGCTGTCCCATCCACAGTGCGTGGCTGGGTGCGCTCCGGACCCGTCCTTGAGTGGAGATGAGGGGTGGTCTGGGCTCTTCTGTCTTCTGTCCCCACTGCTCTCAGGATGCTCGCTGAGGTTGAACGCAAACCCCAGGCCTGAAACTCTGGAGCCCCAGACTGCTGTCCCCACAAAGGGGCTAAGGAGGAAAACAGGGGTCACCCTGGGCCTCTGGGGTTTGTCTTCTGAGAACGAAGCTCCCCGCAGGCTCTGCTTCTCACTTGCTGAGTAACTGGTCCCCTTCCCCTCTCTCAGCCCCCGGGCCCGCTCTTGAAGCTTGCGGGCCTGGACTTGGGAGCCTCCCTGAAAAGGACAAAAAGCCCTTGCTAGGCCGGAGCCCAAGCTATGGGTGGGGTCTGGGAGCTAAGTGATGGCAAATCCCCTCCGGCCGCCCCAGTCCTGAGCCAGCACCGCCAAAGTTCCCAGGCCCCTGTGAGGTCAGAAGCAGTGCCAAGTTCTCCCAGCAGGGAGGGAAGCAGCCCTGCGAAAGAGCTTTTGAGGGTTCCTCTCAGCACCCATGCTTTGGCTGCATGGCTGTCGTGCTGATTCCTGGGATGCGGAGCCCTCAGGAGGGAGCTTGGCACCAAGGCTGTCCAGCCAAAACTGGCTGGTAGAAGCAGTGCCTTTGGACCGCTGAGCCCTTGCCTCCCAGTGAAGGGTCATTCAGGCCCTAGGGAGCAGGGGTCACTAGCCAGAATCCTGGCCCTGGGCTCTCAGCTCCCCAGAGTGCTAAGCAGCACCAATAAAAGCGTTCTTGTTACTGGGATTTTTGGAATGGACCGTCTGTGTGACGCTGCCTCTGCATCTGGGCTGTGATGGCCCGGTCCCACTTTCAACAAAGCGACCCTTCCGAAGTCCCTGCCCAGGGAGACAGCAGGAGACATGAAACCCACCATGCTGGTACCGGGCGTCTGGGCGCCATAGGGACACGCTGATCTAACGTGAGTGCAGAGGATGAAGGGCATTTCTAGCATCTCCAGAGCTGAGGCACAGAAAGCTGCAGCCACCGCCTCTGGGCAGACCCAGCCTTCAGGATGGAGCCGCTCCCCTCGCAAGGTCCCCTTGCTGGATCTGGGGCACAGGACAGGGAAGCCCCCAGAGGAGCTGGGCTCGGAGTGAGTGGATGGAAGCTGGGGACAAGCAAAGGCGGGCTATTCCAGACTGGCTCCTAGGCCTTCTGACCAGCCCGTGCTCACTCTCCTGGATACAGAAACACAAACCCAAAAGGGGCTGCAGCAGACCTTTCAGAGGCTGGAGCACGACATGGCTGCATTTTTCCACACGCGACAACCCTGCTATAAGGTGGCAGGCTCCTGAAAGAGCATGCACGTTCCCAGAGCTCAGCAACCCCACCCATCCCGGGCGCTCCAGCCTCAGACTCAGTCTCAGGGTAGCCCCTTCAAAAGGGCTGGGGTTTGGCCCTGAAGAGCAGGAGAGGATGTCTGAGAGGCTGGTTTGGAAAATGGGGAGAGGGCCTATAGGTGGCAAGTTTTCTTGAACTAAAAAAAACAAAACTCAAGGAAACACACAGCTGGAAAACAAAAGGAGAGGCAGAAGAGCAGTTACCTTTAACTTTGATTTCTCGGATCAAAGATCACAGTCATTCTGTTTCATAATATGTTTTGTATCCAGCTAAGGTGTGTGTCTATCAGCTCTGAAAAAGATTTGCAAAACCATTTTTGAGAAGAAGAAAAATCACCTTCAATCTCTCATGCTTCCAACTCATGCTCATATATTATCTATTTAAGGAATATTTCTTAACCTAAGACCACTCAAAACCCAGGATCCACCTCAACCCACTGGCTAGAGTTTAAGCCTACATTCTGATCATCACATTCATGCCAGAATTAACCCCAGAATAACTCCACGTCGGGCGCTAGTCCCTGAGATCAGGAACTTTGTGCCAAGTTCATCAGCAAGATTGTAGTTTTACTGTTTTTTTTTTAAAAACAGACCGGCATATCATGGAGTTTCGAATCACAGCTAACCAAAGGGACCAAACGGAGCTGGCTTCTGAGGCAAAGATCCGGAATTCCTGAGGGGTCGGCTCAAATGTAATCTTCTCAGAGTCACCAGCGACATGTCCTTCCTCCCAGGGGTAGAACCTCAGTGGCCATGCAAATGCACAAGACTGCATTTTCTTCCCGCTTTGGGGTAGACAGGGAAATATTTTCATAGCCCCACACAGTCGGAGTGTGGCGCGGGCCATTCTAGAGTGTCCGGCCTTCTCCGTTAAAAAGACGCCGCTCTCCAGGGCGGCACCATGCCTGCAGCTTTCGAAATACGAGTTTTCCCAATCCCCTCCGAATGGGTAGATGAGCAGGCTAGGGTCCATTGTGGGTGCCCGATTTAGAAATATTTTTCTGGGATTAACTTCTTACAGGGAGCCACACCGCTTCTATTCGCATCACTAAATAAAGCTAGAGTTTTCAGGAGAAGACGGGGACTCCAAGAACTGTCTTGCAGGCAGGGCATACTTCAGCAGATCCGTCGGCAGCTCTGCAGTTACAGGCCTGGCTGCAGGCTGCTACAGCCCAGAACAGAGTAACCTCTTCTCTTCTGCTCTGTGAACCCGGCGTGGTCCCTGCGTCACAGCCGCTCCTAGAACATAAGGTCTTCTCTCCAAAATGCAGGCCCTGGGACAGCTCCCTGGAATAGGGCGATCTACCTCCCACCTGTAACACGCTGGCTTGTTCCAAACCCTGGAGCAGAAGGCACTGTCAGAGGATTCACTCAGGGCCCTAAAATACCACCGCTAGCCTGACACTGGTCAAATTAACATGCTCAGCCCGGATCTCATTCCTGAACTTCGGGCTCGGGTCTCTGGCTGCCCACCAGGGATCTTCAACTTCACATGGCTGAAACCAGTCTCCCGACCCTCACTACCACCCCTGAGGGCCCCTAAATAACTCTGCTCCACGTGCTCCTGGTATAGGAAACACACACTCCCTGCTGCCAGCAGCTCAGGCTGATTTTGGTCACAACCCACATCCCCTCCAGATGTATATGCTTCTAGATGATGCGGAACTGACAGCCTCTGCCACCTCCACCTCCTGCCGAGTGTGCGCTGGCCCCTCATCGGTCCCCCTGCCTCTCTGCTGGGGGTCCTCAACCTGCTGGGACTTCCTTTAAAAGAAAAGGTGTGGCAGGCGGGGAGAGAGAAGCGGAAGCAGTACTTAATTTAGTTGTACAGCTTGGTGGGTTTCCGTGGTCTCCTGGGACATGAACCTGGGCCCTTGGGATGAATGTGGCATCGGCCGTTGACAAAGCGCTGCTCTAGCAGGGTGTGCCTCTTATTGGCACATAAGGGAGAGCACTGGGTTTAGTTGTTACTCCCAGAAAATAACAGACCAAGATGCTCTCACCTTACCCAGAGGTCCACCGTGTATGGCCACGTGAGTGGCCTTTAGTGCAGGTACCAGACATGAGTCCAAGAACCCGCTGGGCTTAAGAGCACCGTCCATGGGATTCCACCGAGATTCCAGTCGCTGCTCCAAGGGCGTGACTGTGACTGCTTTGTGGTCAGTCTCTGGAGACTCCAAGGCCAGCGCCCAAGAAGCCCAGCCTGCTGCGTCTGCTGCTAACCCCTCGGCCAGAGAGCTCCATTTACAAAGCACCAAACCCATCAGCGTGCCTGCGTTCTCTTGAGGTACAGCTTCCTGTTTAGTCACGAAGTTTTCCTCTAGTTCTTTCATGGTAGAAGACACAGACCACAGAGCCAGAGGAGGACCTGTGTCAGTTCCACTGAGACCCAGACCCCCAGCAAACCTTCCTCACAGGCGTCGCCCTGGCCTGGTTAAGAGGCGGAGATGGAGTCCAGTGATCTCTGGGAACTCAGGTAAAATGCAGGCTCACCTTTGGAGTGAAAGCACTTTGTATGTCTTGTTAGCCTCTCTCCTGTTTCCTCAGCCACTACATGGTGAGAACACCTAGCTTTAAGGTTTAAAGATGACAGAGCTGACTTATTGGCAGGTAGTCACTGACTCTAAGTCAGCAGCCTAAAGAACAACAATGGAAAAGAGAAAGTTGTGGAAGGAGAGAACATTCCAAACGGTCCTTTCTAAGAGCTAAGAATACAATTCTGTTCTGCACACTTTTAAACTGGAAGTTTGTCCCACCCGTAAGTGTGGCCATCTGGTCAGCTGTTGGTAATATGGAAGTGGATGTCAAGTGAGAAAGCAGGGTGTAGTTACCGGATGCCTCCTGCAAACCCAGAGACAGGGAGTGAGGCCCTCTGGTCCTCAGATCAATGCCCCATACTGTGGTCTTTTATGAGGCCATCATTGAGGATCTAAATAGCGATGCTACATTTTTGCAACCCTAGGCAGATGTGGGTGAATCATCTCCCTAGTCCTGTGGGTTAGATGATTTAAGAAACAGATTGGAAGTACTTTACTGATTAATCAATGCTGATAATTAATATGAAAGTACAGATAAAATACAGACGTGGGACTCTGCACAAACGGGACCATTAATTCCCAGCTTTCTGAGAGCACTGGTATGTTTAAATGGGATGGGATGGAATTAAGTGAGAAGAGCATGGGTGGCAGGACTAATGGGAACTAGAGACTGCTTGAAGGCACATCTGCAGAGACAATACCAGTGTCCCTCCACCCAGTGAGGAGCATGCTCCCATCTGCATCGCCAAGTTCCTAGGAGAACAATCCATGGGGACACAGCATGACGCTCTCTGTGGAGCCTCCCTGCTGCTCATGGTTCAGCAGAAATGCTTCTGATTATATGCAGCTAAGCAGCACCTTCCTTTCAAGCAACCACACAGCTTCTCAGGAAGCAAACAGGCAGGAAAGCGTTCTAGACAAACCACCGCTTGCTTCCTTGTCCTGTGTTTCGTCACGGCCTCAACGCTACGCTTCTGCTGAGCCACAAAGCAAGCTCTGCAAAATATGTTACCACCATGTTTTTATAAACAGAAGAAGAAGAAAAAAAGTACTTCTTATTCCATCGAGTGGCTATTTGGGAAAGAAATGGTGATTCAACCCCACAGATCAGCCTATGACAAACGAGATAAAAATACTGAATTGTTTGGGAAGCCATCTCTCTCGTCTTTCTCTCTGGGGGTTGGAGGCATTAGCTGAACACTTATTTAAGGCATTCGCATTTACTCAGCCTGGCTTATCCACGAGAACAAGGGTCAGACATTCAGGTGGAGGCTGCTTTCCTCACGTCCTAGAATTGCACAAAAGGCCCTCGCGGCTTCTTGGAAGAGGTCCAAGACCCTTCCATACCCGCATGGGCCCTGCTGCTTAGAAAGGATTACAGGGTACTCGTCCCCAGTCCAGTCACCATCTTACTCTTGGAAATTCACCTTCCAGATCATTCCATGACCTCCACAGATGTCAGGTCCGCTCACAGCACATCCTCACATTTCCAACACCCCACATCATCACGTTGCAGGATAACTTTCCATCTGTCTTAACATATTTTGTCTCGAATTTGCTCCCCGAAAGATTTCAACCACCTGTCTCCTCGTGGAGTCCCTCAGTCTGATGTGGCATGAGAACGGGTCGCCCAGCAGACTGGCTTCCCAGGACATGCAGAGTCAAGCCCTTACCCTGGCCCCAGCCTGGGAAGGCTGCCCCCACCCTGGGAGGGCAAATGCAGGGCCAAGCACCCTCCATCTTCCCGGTCCAGGCAAATGACCTGCAGGGCGAGTGACAGCCATTCAGACGGGCCCCTGGGCTAACCAGCCCACCCACTTTACAACTCCTGGACAAAAGCAGCCCCCAGCTGTCTGTAAAATATTCCACATCTGAGCAAGAGTCAGACCCAGTCAGATTTCTCCCAGGGAGACTCCCAGGGCCCCAGTACTTACTGCTCTCGACTCACAAGCTGACCACAGTGACCAGCAAGGACTGATGCATGTGTCATCTATGTGAGCTGCCCCTACAATACATCCACTCTCCTGGGACACACACAGCCCCAACTCCTGACTTGTCCCCTTGACTGAATCCATATAGCCCTGCTCTGGCCTGACTCGTGTCCCCAGAATTCCTCTGTGGACGCTCTACCCTGCCAATCAGCGCTGTGTTTAGAGACAGGGTCTTCGGGAGGGAATCGGGTATAAGGTGAGGTCATGAGAGTGGAGCCCCTGTGATGGGGTAAGGGCCGGGTAAACACCCCAGAAAGCTGCGCTGCTGTCTTTGAGGGCATGGTGACAGGCGTCCCTCTGAAGAGGGGAAAGACATGCCGCCCCCATGAGCACACGCCTCTCGCATAGCCCAGTTTGCGCCACATGGCGGACATCTGCTAGCCAAGCAATGAAAGTCATATGACATGTCCACGGTCACACAGCGGGGCTGGGCCGGGGATGACCCAGGGGCAGACACTACTCTGGCCCCAACCTCCTCACCTTGATGCCTGGTGAGGCATCATACATGCTGGTGCCATCTGGCGCTGCGCCAGGAAGCCCCCACACAACATACCAGCCTCCGATGCCTGGTGCCTTCCTGCAGCCCTTTCTCAGGCCCTGGCTGGTGTCACAGATGCAGTTTTGGTTCTGCTGAGGGTGTCAGAGTGATAGGGACACACTCAAGAACCAGACTACTCTGGTCCAGATGCCAGCCTGCTGCATCCTGCCATGGACCTGAGGAGAGTCCCAACCCTCTCTGCATCTTTCCTGCAAAATCACCCACTTTAGAGGGAATTTCAACAATTTTGGACGGACTCAACGAGTTCAGGCATGAAAAGTGCCTCAAACCATATGCAGTGTGCACGCTGCATTCACGGAGCGTTCAGGAGCCTCGCGATTAACTCCTGGAGCCTCAGTTTTCTCCTCTGTAAAATGGGAATGCTCAGATGCAGTCCAGAAAAATGTGCAATGAATGCAGCCAGCACAAGACCAAGCAAACAGAACGTGTGGCAGCTGCTCTGCAGTCATCGGTGCACGTCAACCCGTCCCACAGAGAACCTTTGGTTCACAGTCTGGGCGGTCTGATGGCCAGGCCGCCCTCTTTCACCAAAGCACTTTCACTGTGAAAGCTATTTCTGCATTCTCAGAGGGGTGGGTCCAAGGTCAGCCTGGCGGCTCTCAGAGCAGCACCTTTACATCCTGCCGAGGGGGGCCCTCCCCAGCTGCTGCTGCTGCACGCCGGCCCCGGGGCCACAGCCTGCAGAACAGCCCTCTGGGTCCCACACCCTGCACACGCGATGCCTCCGGAAGCCAGCCGGCAGCAGGTCCACACGGCACCCATACGTCTCACCAGCAAGACCTTGGCACTTTCAAGAAGACTGGCCTGCCACATCCCAAACTGTCCCCAGCTCTGGGGAGGAGCACGCACGCAGTCCTGCAGCTCTGGTTTCAGTGAGAAGCTGAGCTAGCTCCCCGGGAGGAGGCCACGCTGGCAGGGGGAAGGGCAGGAAGGGACCGAGCCCCAAGGTGACGAGAGGCTGTCGCCTGCCCCGAGCACGCCTCCAGGGAGCCCCTTCTCCTGCTCTAGTCAAACACCACAAGAAGTCACTTCCCCAGTCTCCGCTTCCTGCAGCCTTCATCCCACCTCAGTCCTCCTCCACCGTTAGACCTCACGCCCGACTCCAAGTCCACCTGCAGCCCGATTCCGTGTGGCTGGAGGCAGGGGCTGCTCTTCAAGCCTTGATGGGGCTGCCTCTTGGAAGGACGGGGACCAAGGTCCCTTCCATCGTCCTGAAGGACGAGTGCACAGGCCAGCAAAGCAGTGTCCAGCCTGCGTGCAGGCCCCCCGTGCTCAGATGCCACCTCAGAGCACAGGCAGCCTTCACGGCAGCTTAGAGGAGCCAGATGGCCTGAGTCCCCGGGGTCGTCTGGGGCTGCAGCTGGCCGGTCAGTGCACACACCACCTGGACGACGGGGCCCATTCTGTCAAGACGGGTGGCAAGGCTCGCACCACAAGGAGCCTGCATCTTCAAGTGCAGGACATGGTAACAGCAACGCCTCCTTGGCTCGTGAAGCCCCCTGAGGGCAGGAGCCCTGTCCTGTCTCTCATTCAGCTGCATCCCCGGCACTGAGCCCAGCACGCAGGAGGTGCTCAGGGGACAGTTCACGGAGGGATGGCAGGTGCGTGAAGTACAACCCCTAACGGATTAGATTTAGCAAGAACTTGCCCAGTGCGTCTGGCTTTCAATGTCTCTGGGAGCAGGTCTGAAACCTCGGGGGGAAGGTTGTTGGCTGATTTGACAACAGGTGAACCAGCACAGACGTGGCAGGGTGGGACCAAGCCCCAGCAGCCGGGCCACAAGCAAGTATCCCTCTTCGCCTTCAACGTGGCCAGTTTGGTTCCCGGGGCCTTTAGCTACAGGGCCTGCAGGCAGGGCGGGGCGGGGAGAGGGCACAGGTGAGGGGGCAGGCTGGAGGAGGTGGGGGGTGGGGGGGGACGGGCAGGGGACACAGGTCTCCTGGGGCATCAGGGTAACCCCGGCAGCCACCACTGCTGCCAGGCCGACAGGGCCCAGACAGACCACACTTAGCCGCCACTTGCTTCCAAGCCTCTCGCTAGTGCCAAGCAGCGCGCTATCTGATGAAGGAGGCATCTGGGGAAGCCAGCCCAGGAGAGTCGGCTGTCCGGCCTTGATGCTGGCACATGGGAGACGACACTGAAAGGCAGAGCTCCCTGGGGAGCTGCTATTGTCATTCCAGGAAGACGGGAGGGGAGGAGGACAGGGAGGGACACGCTCTGGAGTCACAGAATGGCGGCTCAATGGCTAAGCGGCAGCTTTTCAGAAGAGCCCACCTTGGGAAGCGGAAGGGGCTCCTCCCTGAGCACTCACCCCACGTGGCTGCCAGACTTTGAAAAGGAGGTAGATTTGGGGGTCACCGTGGACATGAGAGGCACCCCCAGCAGAAGGCAGCGTGGATGGCTGGAGGTGACAGCAGTGCACGGGACAGGTGGCTCTCTATCTTTACTGCCCTTATGAGAGATGACCGTGAGCAGGCTTTAGAAAACCCACCCCGTCAGCACGGTGCAATGTCCGCTTTTCCGGTGCCATTTGCTGGGGCCTGACAAGGGATTCTAGCTTTGCACAGAGACACCAAGTCAAGAGGCGCCCAGCCGCTTCTGAGGGACAAGCTGGTGGTGGAACCCGACCAGAAACCAAGAACATGTACGAAGCTGCGTCAGCGAAGACTGTCCTGAGCGGTCCTAAGTGTGATCTTGGCTGTGGACAGACAAACCGACGGCAGGAAAAGGCGCCCATACTTAGGTGGCCGACATGCCCAACACTGGTGGACGGCAGACCAGCTGGGGACAGGATGGGCTTGTCCACAGATGGCCAGGGACAACTTGCCATCCATGCAGACGTACACGGAATTCCAACCTGAGTGCCCAATGGACACAGAAACCGGGTCCAAGTGGATCACACACTTACATGTGAAAGGTAAGACGGTAACGTACTGGAAGCCAAAAGAGAAACTAGGTGTCAGGGGAGAGAAAGACCCTCTACCCTAGTACTTCAGTCTCCAGGCGCCTCGGAACCCCCGGCAGGCTTGTAAAGGCGCAGCCTGCGGACCCCAGCCGGGGGTTCCCATGCCCCAGGTCTGGGGGGACCCGGGAAGGTGCATTTCCACCGAGCTCCCGGGACAGTGACGCTGTCCAGTCCAAGACACACTTCGAGAAGCCCCATCCTAAACTCCAGAAGCGCCCGCCTTTCAGAAAACACATTTCAATGCATTAGAAGTTTCTGCGCATCAAAAGATACCACTTTAGAGACGCCACCTCCTCACAGTGACTGTACAATCGCCATGTCTGTCAGAGGTTGGGAGGATGTAATGACGTGTGGCCGATGGGCCTTGAACTGGCACAGCCGCTTTGGAAGACCACTAGCTGACGAACTCGCTGGAAAGCTCCATCTGTACCAGCAAGTGTGGAGAATCTGGAAACAACCAAGGGTCGGCCATCATTTGAGGAAACAAGCTCGACGGCCGGGGGGTCACAGACAGCAGCAAGAGGAGGAGAAATGCACCTGCAGCAAAGACCATGAAGGCATCTGGAGACCAGGCTGAAGCAGGACTCACACGGCGGGAACTGCTCGCAGCGGGATTCTGTTTCTGCAACGCTCAGGCGGGTGGGCAACAAACGGCTGCTTCGAGCACCCGACCAGCAGCAGTCAACTGTGCAAGGACGTGAGTGACAGAATTCAGGGCGGTTGTCACGGCGAGAGAGTGGAGGGGGCACATGCGGGTACGCACACTCACGCCAGGCTCCGGGCACGGTGGCTGCAGACCCCGCAGGAACGAGAAAGCTGCCCCAGCGCCTTGGCGTGGAGGAGCAGGCCGCTGTTCCCGAGTGCAAGTGTTGCCCAAACCTCCATGCTGTCGCCATCTCACTGGGCTTACAGAAAAGACTGGACAAAGCAGTGTGTCGGGACCACAGCTCACAGGACCACGGGCCAGGGCTGCCTTGGGGCGAAGGTCACGCAAAGGGTTGACGGTCAGGGATGACAATCAGACACGGATGAGGAATTGGAAAGTTGAACCCTGAGCGTGCAGATATGAAAGGACTGCTTGTGGTCCTCAGCGATAATGGTAGAAAGGGTAGGCTGCTTTTTGTAAACAGAATCTTCTAGAGAAACAACGGAAAAGTCTGTAGATAAAATAATGTCACAAGACCGAAGCACTCAAAGGTAACAGCCACTGTTCTTTGTTCTTTAAACAAAGGGTGGGTATTATTCTTGATTTACATACTTTAATTTTTTTCAAATGTATTTGTATTATTACTTTTGTATTTTACTGATACTTAAAAGCAATTTGGCATTTAAAGAGAGAAAGGGAGGGATGGATAGTGTGAGGGAGGGAGGAGAAAAGAAGCCACCTCTGGCTGCCACCTGCAGGGCACCAGGGCCAGAGAACAACAGCACAGCGGGGACTCTTCCCTTGGCGGGAGGGGAGGGGTGGTCATCTCCACCGGGAGGCCTTCCCCAGTGCCTCCTCCAGAGTTTTCTCTCCTAGCGGTTCCTTTCTAACACATCTCACCATCAAAAAGGCATTTCTCTGCTGTTTATTATCCTTATTCCTTCTTAGATAAGCAGGGGACTTCCCCACACTTCCCCAGCACCTGTCAATGTCCCAGCTGGAGGCAGGCCCAGAAACACCCAGGGTGCTGGCACGTGCCAGCACCTGCCTGTGCCGGCTCCTCCCCCGAGACAGCTGCCGATTTGCCCACTCGGTGTTGGCAGGACCCAGGCGTCCTCAGTATGAATCTCAGTTGCTGGTTCAGCAAAGCGAGCCTCAGAGAGCTGAAGGGAGAGCAGGTGGAGGTGACAGGGTTTAAATACGGTGCTGGGGTGGGGACATGGGTAATGCAAACTCTAAACTACTCTACTGTGGATGCCTGCTGCTCCGGTAAACTTTGATCCACCATGAGGACAGGAGCTGCTTGTTCCGGCCTAAGTGATCGGAGTTAGTAACCAATGGAACTTGTTTCCCTGCCCAGTGCAGCTTTGGGCTGTTTATCTGCACACACAATACACGTGTGCGCGCACACACGCAGTGATGAAAGTCACTGAATCAGTGCCCTTGTTTCTGCCTGGCTCATAGTAGGGACTCAGCAACGTGGCCCGTGGAATGACTAAGGCCTGAGAAATTTGGATCCGGATGCAAACTTTCCAAAATAGAAACAAGAGGTGCCAACCTCAGCATGAAGACACCCACCCATCACATTTCTCCCTGCTAAGAGACCTACAGGCATGACTGAGCCTGTCCCTGAAAGTCCAGCACCCAGGGGAGGGGGCTCATCCTATCGGCCACTCCCAGCCTTGCCCGGCTCCTTCAAACAGACGCTGTCCTTCCAGTCCCTCTGCCAACACCAGCCACAGAGGGAACCCGAGCCCGAAGGTCTCCCCCAAGCAGCAAATGCAGCAGGGCTGTGAAACCCAGAGTCTAAGTTTAGTAAACTTTCTAGGACAGGCCTGGCCAGAATCAGGGGCCAAGAGAGCATCTTGGGGTGAGTCCGAGGCCCCAAGCTCTGGCATCAAACCTGGGGGTGGTGGGCACCCCAGGGGTTACATCAGAAGATGGCACATAAGACTGTACCCAGAAATGCTCCCTGTCGGGGGAGAACAGGAAGCCAGCTGGGGGGAGCCAGTCCCCCTTCTCCGGAAGGAGGAGGGAGTTCCAGTTCTTGGGCAGAGGCATGACTTTCAGAAGCCGGGCAGCCTGGAAAACACAGAGCTGGTTTCTGTTTTCCGCCCCCAGAAACGCCTGGAACCACAAGGAGGGAGGCCCTCCTGGCCAGGCGGGTCCAGGGAGAGCCCTGGCAAGGCCGGGGAGGCAAACACCGAGCTGTTTACAGAGGGAAGCCCATCTGGGTGTCCCCGGTCTGCGCACGCGCTCAGCCAGCCGGGCCCACGGGACACTGTCCTCGGGGGTCAGAGTGGGCGTGGAGACGGCACCGGAGAACGGTGCATGTGCCAGCCGAGCTGGCCTCGTGGCACGCGGGGCGGGTGAGTGCAGGGGTCTCCCTGCAAAGGAGTGCTTCTGAGTCCGAGCTGCCTGGACAGAAGAGCCAGGGGACAGGGGAGGACACCGCAGTGCGCTGGGCGCTGAGAGGCCACCGGCCTCCTGGGCCACTCCTGGTTGCACAGTCATCTCCATGGCAGCGGGTTTGCCGCCACAACACCCCCCGGACGTCCAGCGCTGAGCGGCGCTGCTGGCCGGAGGCAAGACGTGCTTGTTCGAGTGGGCCCGAGGGCAGCGTCTCTGAAAGGCTGGCCCGTCCTGGCCTGCAGACTCGGCCTCTGTGGAGCCCGTCAGAGAGCGTGGCATCTGCACAGGCTGAGCCTCCTGCACTGCCCAGAAGGCGGCGGGTCTGGGGCACCGCGAGCCCAGAGTCGCAGCAGACACGCAGGCCCCCAATGCGTCCGCGTTTGGAAACTCCCGGCCGAATCCTGCCAAGTGGCTAAAATGCGCTCGGGGCTATAAACAGAGCTACATGCTGCTAGGAAGGTTGAAGGTGACCGGCTAATGAGCTGAGGTCTGGACATTTCACCAAACACTTACACTTCAGTTTACAGCGCTCAGTTTGGATGCAGAAGTCTGTCCCTCTCCCTTCCTCCCCAGACCCTACGTCCTTCCAGCTTTCTTTCAGGCCTCCTGTGCAGCTCAAAGCGCCAGATTCCAGCTGTCCTGTGGAGGCCCGACTTAGGGGGGGACACAGGCTGTCGCCTCGGGTCTCACATGTGGTCAAACCTTAGCAGGATTATAGGACTTAGTATTTGCACTCTTGAACTCACAAGGAATTATGTAGCATCTTTCCTCAAAAGAAAACGAAAGAAGACCTCAGTAAAGGCCATCTACAAGTTCACTCACTGGTGCTAACTTTTCGGTTCTCCTCCTCGCCACGTGCGTGCCTCACACTTGTAAAAAAAAAAAAAAAAAAAAAAAAAAAAAAAAAAACCATTTTAAAGGGGCAGGATGGCGAATTTCAAGTCCTAGAAATGACCCTAAGAGACTAGCATAAAAAATGGGGCTGGCCATTCATGTGAAACAAGAATAAGCCTTGTTCTTCGATGACAGGAGTGCTGCGTCCTTTGGAACCCAGGCAGCACGACAGCTCCACGGCGTCTTCAGAGCCGCTAGCTCCACACATATTTGGTGAGCGTCTTACGGGCGGGGAGGGACCCGGCTGTGAGCTACGGGTAATGAGCAAATGATGTCGTGAACCTACTGTGTGCAGACTTAGCCCAGGGGCAGCTGGGGGCCAGGCAAGTCAGCACGAGTCCTCGCCATCCAGGGACTTAGACTAAGTGAGGGAGAGAAAGCAAACCATCACCAGGACAGGCCACAGGCGGGCAGGCTCCTGACCCAGAGGAGAAGCCCCCTCCTGCCCCACCAGACATGGCCTTGTCATTGCCTGGAGAACCGGCCAGACCTCGAGGGGTGGAGGTGCAGGCGTGACAAAAGTTTAAAGGCACAGCCTTGCGTCCCCTCCAAGCCGCCCAGAGCGGGGCGGGCAGACAGGAAGGCCGAGGCGACCCAAACTGGGAGGTGCACTCCAGGCAGAACTCACAGCTCTCACTTCCCAATTTTTGGTTTAAAGAGGAAGGAAGGAAGCAGGCAGGAAGGAGGAGAGAAAGGAGAAAGAACGTGCACTGATTTAGTTAGTGGTTCGTGTTGGCTGTTCTCTGGGCCTCTGGTCCTGAATGGGGTCCTTGGGCTTCACGTGTACTCTGCCCCAGCCACAGACTTAATGTATGGGCCACCAGGGCGCCATCCCCATTTTTTACACTTGTCTCTAGGGTCATTTCTAGAACTTGAAATTCATCCCCCTGCCCCATTAAAATACTTTTCTTTCAAGTAATACACATATGGCAAAGAAGGAAATTGAACACACAAGCAGAAAACGGTCCCCTTTGCACTCCTGTCCCAGCTGGGCGACCGTCCCGGTGTGAGTGAATCTTACCAACAGACACTCAGGGGGCTTCTGGTACAGGTGAACTACAGTCGCCATCCTGCGCCCCACTCAGCGTGGGCCGGGCCAGGGTCCCTGACCACGTGGCCGCACCCTGTCTCCGGCGACCAGGGAAACAGGAGTTCCTGAAGTCACAGACCCGGAGCTGGAGACCCCTGTTGGCGCCAAGCACCACTATGTGACACAAGGAGCCACCCTGTCGTCACCAGTCTGACACCAAGCACAATATATGATGTTCAGATAACAGCGAACCCATGTCATCAGGACGTCAGCGGGGAATTCGGAAAATCACAGGCAGAGTGGAAGCTCTTGGTCTGAACTGGTCCAGGGAGAAGTGAGGGGCCACATCGGGACCCTTGGGTCTCAGAGCACATGCCCTCTGGGTCCAGGAGGACAGGGCCCAGCCAGGACTTGCTGGGGCCAGCTCTTGGCTTCCTCTGGGCTGACCAGGCCGCTCCCAGGCATTCCCGTCGCTCTCGGCCCAGTCCACGGAGACTGGAGTCATGGGGAAGGGGATTTCACTTCGTTCCAGAATGAAGGGCCTGGGGAGGTCTAGAAGAGGCTACGAGGGAACCAGAGCCTGGTGAGTGGATATTAAAGAAAGGCTGGCACATCCCAAATGCAGAGACTCAGGCATTTCCAAGGCCCTGGCCAGATGGAGAGGAAGAGGAGGACGCGAAGCTGAAGCTGGCAGTTGCTCTGTGGAGGGCTTATGATGGAACTGACTCTATGAAACACGTTTTCCATCAAGCATTTCCTATAAACTGCAAACATTGCTGTTATCCCCATTTTTCAGATGGGTAGACTGAGGTCACAAGTACAAAGTGATTTTCCCAAGTTCCTCAGGCAGCGGGTGCAGGCCAGGGAGATGGAGGCAGAGTTGGGTGGGACATGGGTGCAGACACCGATTCCGTAGAACACCCACATGGAGGTGCCCGGGAGACAGGTCGACAGGTCTGGAGCAAAGTCAATGCTCTGGAGTCTCACTGGACACAGGGAAGGAAAGGCCAAGTGCTGTGCCACATATGAATTAAATCTAAATGGTTCCTTCCCACCTGTGCTCAGACAGCTCTTCCTCTGGGCCTGCAGCTCTGTGACCTCAGAGAAGTCGCTCCCTCAGCCCGGTTTCACAGCTGTGATTCCCAGACGATAATTAGTCTCTGCCTTCCTAAGGTGCTCATTAAGTGGGGAGGATTGTCGTTATGTCATAATTACTTCCTGTGCTTGCCAGCCTGGCAAACAACACTCCAGGCTACAACCTTCCACCTGCCAGCAGCTTCTCTTCTCTCCCAGGATCCCATCCAACACCCCACTGTGGCCTGTGAGGCCTACAGTCTAGCCTGCTCTCATCATCTCCCTTTCACTGCTCTCCTGGTTATCTCCGTCCTCCACCGAAACCAGGCTTCCTCCCCACTCGGCCCTTTGCACATGCTGTTCCCTCTGCTTGGAATTCCCTTCCTTCACCTCCTCCTGCAGGTCTCAGGTCACCTCCTCCAGGAAGCTATCCCTGACTGCCCTCTCAAAGTTACTCCCTCCCCTACCATCACCTTGTTTATGTTGCTCAGAGAACTCAGTCCCATCTGAAAGTCTCACTTACTGATTTTTGGTGACTAGCTTCCCTCTATGGAGCTTTGCCAGTGGAAAGGCCTTGTCTGCTTGATTCACTGTACCTGGCACAAAGCCCAGAACACAGTAGGTGCTCAGTGAATATATTTTCAAAGAAGGAATGAATAAATGGGACTAGCTGATTAGAAGAAACCTAGGAGGCAAATGCCTAGATACAAGATGTATCTTCACAACTCACCGAGGGAGCCAGCCCATCCCCCAACCCTGAAGCTAAAGGAAGCTGCGTCCAGTGACGTGGACCCTCCCCAGGACTCATGGGGCACCTGACAGTTTAAAAATCCGACGTGGACCCTCCCCAGGACTCATGGGGGCACCTGACAGTTTAAAAATCGCTTTTCACACATGCCTCGCCCAAGGCCACAAGCAGGGAAGAGGCAAAGCAGGGCTCCACACCAGACTTGCTCTGACAACTACTACTCATCGATGACAACCTCTGCCCCCGAAGCCACTGTCCTAGGCACACACTATTCACGGGAAGAACGTCCACACCCCCAGAGGGCTCTGAGAACCTTCCCGTTTACAAAGAGCAGGGCTTTTTCTAGAGTGGACACCCCTCCTTACCCCCGACCCGCAAACACAGCCTTTGGCCAGCACTCAATATTACTAAGCTGTTAGTTCCACCAGAATCACGCACTAAATCCATCAGACCTATGGCCCTTAGTTAATGGTAATTCTTCCTCCAGGGATGTCTGGCGGCATCTGGAAACAGTTTTGACTGTCACAACTGGGGTCAGATTGCGGCCGGCACCTGGCAGGTGGCAGCCAGACACACCGCAGTGCTCCAGATGCCCCGCACAGGAGATCTCACCCCGAAGCTCAGCAGTTCCAATGAAGAAGACTGCTTCCAGCAAACAGATGACAAGACAATGTTCGGGGGTCCCTGGACTGGCTCTAAATTTGGGGAGAATCAGCAAGACATGGACACTGAGGCCACTTCCCTCATTCAGTTTTAGATTTTCGTCACCGTACTAGTACCAGGTGACATGATGTTTATTAACTGGAAAGGAAGTCCCAGGAGGGCAGGGCTCCCTGTATCTCATAGTCCCCAGGGCTTAAAAATTATACTCAGCACAGGGGAGATACTCATTAAATATTTGTGGAAGTCCATGAAGAAGCTCCTTAGAATGTTTAAAATATAAAAATCCAACTTCTTTTCGGATCTATTTTCCCATAGGAGCATACTTCCTGTGTAAAGACCCAAATCCATTCTCCTTTCTGCCATGGTCATGGGTTTGAGCTTTGCACAGTGGGAAATGTAACTATAAAAACTATGTTTCCCAGACTCCTTTGCAGCTCAGTGCGATCACATGACAAAGCTCTGACCAATGAGAGATCAGAAAAGGGAATGGGGCCATTTTCTGGTTATACCCTCAGAGAGGAGGCATACCTTCCTCTCTCTCCTCCCCGCCGCCTTAGCCACTCATCTAGGAGCGTCTTGGACTGCTTATGCTTGTGCTGCTACATGAGAAAGAAACAGTACAGCTTTCTTAAGTGATTATATGTATTTTGGTTAATAGCAGCCCTCTGTATCCTAATCAATATGTTTCCCCTGCCCTGCAAACTCCGTTAATAAAATTATACTTACAGACCCCTTCATGCTGCAAGCAATTTTATGAGTTCCATTCACACATGTAGGGATATAATCCTAAGCCCATATGTAGGGCTCTGTCCTCCCTGACGCCTCAGAATTTCTGATCATATTGCTAAGTCAGAGAAAGAAAAGAGGGGAAGTCATATTATTTAGATCCATTAAGTAATGACAAAAGGAAACTACCCAAAAAAGTCCAGTAAAATCTTAAAACATCAATTATGCTTAAATTTATGGATTCATAATGACTCCACAAAAAATCCCACTAACAAAAAATTCCACCAACAAAAACCTTAATTGATCACCATTGGAGGATTTTAATGAACCAATCCATTATTTTAAAAACTGGCGAATAAAGGGAATGAATCAAGCATTCATCCTGCTTTTCCTATATGAATTCTATCATTGTTGATAAAGGAAACTTTCTCTTTGAGAAGTTTTCCAGTTAACAGGAGAGGAAGGGCAGACAGAATTAGAGTAGACTATCACCATTTTGCAGTTAATGCGCCATTGAATTAAGGGAGCTGGGCACTGATCATCACTTCCTGACTGAAGGACAGACCACCGCCTATAAAGGAGTCTTTCAAAAACAATGAAACCTGATTCAACTCAGACTCCAGAATCCACTGCCAACTTTCTTGAAATACAGAGAAGAGAGTGGAACTCACTGAACTTCACCATAAAGACAGAATTGGCGAAAGCCAGACTGAAAAACTTTATAGGTCAACCTGGTTTTTTTCAACAAATGATAAAATGACAACAATGGCGACAATAAAGATCCCCACCCCCCAAAAAAAAGGTTCTACTATTTAATCTACAGGGGAGACCTCTAGATTTAAACAGACTTTGAAGGCAAGCATCATCTTGCAATGTACGGGCTTGGTCTGAATTCTGATTCAGACACGCTATAAAAGAATAAAAACGAAACAAAGAAGAAAAAGCCTTTATGTACTGTATCAGTACAATACATATGGGAGCGAGATGGATATTTTCTGACATTAAGGAATTCATTAAGTTCCATGAGTGCTAGTGGTATTATGAGTGTTTTCAGAATCTTTTTCTTTTAGAGATACATTCTGAATTACATAGTAGAGCTTGGATAGCTGGGGTTTTTGATGTCTCAGATTGCTCTGAAGTATTATTAAGAAATGGAGGTGGCAGGCGATGGAGATGTAGTACAAACCATACGTACCATGAGCTGATAACGGTGGAGCCTGAGTAGTAGGTGCGCGGTTCTCTCTCTCTCTCTCTCTCTCTCTCTCTCTCTCTCTCTCTCTCTCTCTCTCTCCATATGTGTGTGTATGTTTGCACGTATATATGTACATAAATTCTCTGGAGCAAAATATATACTTATTTATGTGTGTGTGTAAATTCTCTAGAGTGGAAAATAGATGTGTGTGTGTAACATTTCCCAATAAAAACACTTCAGTCCAGCTCTCAGCTGCAAGGAGGGAAGAAAGAGCAGGAGCTGACACCACGCAAGCCCTGTGTGCCAGTGCTGACCAGGCAGCCGTGGGTGCACGAGCCGTCCCAGGACGGGATCTCCCATCCACGTGTCTAAGGCGTCAGGGACCTGTGAGTGAGGGGACCAAGCACAAATGTGCTCCAACGACGGACACTCCATCCACCCTCAGGAGACAAGATGGACTCTGGGGGCTGTGGGCAGGGATCGGCGTGTGCTCTGCTGAGCGAGGTGGTCTCCACACGAGACCACTTTTGACTCTGACTCCAGGTAGCTGCCAGGCAGAATGTGGGGCCCAGGGCAGCCAGATCCTTGGATTTTCCAAGGAAAGCCGGAAATCTGTGTTTTTATGTGCAATCTCCTGGTTTTTCAACATTGGCATCTAATCCAAATATTTTTTTTAAAATACCGTGTGGGCCAAACAAAATATCTGCAGGCTAAATGCAGCCCAGGGAACACCCGTTGGCTGCCCCAAGCATGGGAGCAGACCACAACTCAATCCATCTGCAAGAAGTGGAAAGGGTGCATTAATCAACTGTGGGTCAGTTGTTTTTCAGGCATCCAATAAAGCTGAGAATTCAAAAGACACCACCAACTTCCAGAAATCTATAAGAACCGGCTGCGGAACATTTCAAAGGCATCCTCCACGTCGTCGGCTTATGCAATAGAACCTCTGCTCCATCCAGAGCTCTGGAAACAGCCAGGGAGTATCCTCTCAGCTTTCCCGGGATGGTGGAACTAACAGGCTTCAGATGAAAGCCATTTGTTGGTCTGCAGAATGCCTGGGACTTAAGTCCAAACTCTTTGCAACAGACTAGCTGGTCATAAAATCAAGTTGGGGTATTCAATGGTCCTTGTAAAATGACCCAAGAACCCTCCATGGGGTTGCCTGGACAGAGATCTGGTTTCATGGCAGTTTACAGGGATGATGCAGATGTCTGTCATCCTGAAACCTGAAAGTGGCAGGATTGGTTTCTGAGGACCTGAACAGACGCCTTCTTCCAACCCAGCCCTCAGTTTGCTTTTGACTTTGCCCAGAGAAAGACTGTCGACATCCTGGATGGGCAAAACAGGTCCCAGCCTGCTTTTGGAGACACAGTCTCAGCTTCCCCAGATCGCTGGGTCAATAACAAATTAAAGAGGTGTTAGGAATGCAGTGGAGAGAGCCAGAGAAATGGTTTCATCATTTCCCGAGAATGAAGTCCCTCTTTTTTTCAAAAAAGGTTAAAAAAAAATGTAAAAGAAAATTGGTAGTCGAAGTTGAACGGCTCCAGAGCAAGGGACCAGTCCAGAACGCTACTCAGAGACAGCAAAGCCCGAAATGTGCCCAAATCTCAATACTCTGGGATGGAGTAAAACCAGGGCTATTTCAGAAAGAAGGTTGTTGGGTTGGTTTTTTATTTTCCCCCCTAGGAAAAGAAGTCTTTACTACTTAGCTGAAATGGGTGCATGAATGGGGAAGAAGGTAGGGAACAGAGACAAATCCAATTATATCAAAGAACTATCATCTATCCCTGTCTAATATCTATCTAATTCATAGTCTTGAATAACTAAACTGCTTTTCAAGTTCTTTTCTAGAGAAACGAATTATAGTCAAGAGTCGATACTGGGAAGTTACGTACTTTTTAGACAAAAATTCTGGTTATGGCCTGGGATGAATGGAGACCCATCACAGGCAGTCCTGCAGGTGGTGATTTCACAGGTGTCCCCAGGGTTGAGCAAAGTCCACAGCTCGGGAGACTCATGAGGGAAGATGAAGCATCTCAGCCCATCTACACGGTGCTGGTAAGAATGGAAGTTGAGACGTGCCCTTACAACGGCATGGATGCTGACTACTCCTCCGTCTCGCTTAACTGGTCGCCTTCCTCCTTCACAAAGGAGGCACCTGATACCTAGGAGGCTAACCCCGTTTGGACATGGAAATTAAGCGTAGCACAGGTGACTCAATACTCGAAAGTGGTGGATGCCTGTATGGCCAGTGGATGACCCCAAATGATGTGCTCTCAGTCCTCTTTACTGGGTCCCGTGGCCTCTTTGTGGGTCAGACATGGCTCTGAGTGCAGAGTGGACAGCAAGTCTGAGAATGAATTTCCTTGTGGTTTGGAAGCGTTTGCCCTCAGAACGCAAGAGCACATTCCTTTGGGAACATCTGCTTTGCAGAATTTCAAACAAGATGGCTGAGCATGTCTGGGTCTGGAGTCAGCTGGAAGGTGGTCCCTTCTACGTTCACTGGGAACGGAGGACAGCTCAGTGGCGCCATGAGAAAGTGGAGGTTCACAGAAGGTGGACAAGCATCAAGAGGGACCAAATAAAATCCTTGTGGGTAGAAACCTACATGGTATGTACTCTCCTGGGAGAGGACACGAACCGTTCCTAACTCACTTATCTTCAAACAGCAGCTCTTTACAAATTTTGTGGGCTCATCTCTAGGCAAGAGAGGTTTCTGGACTTTGGAATTTTCTAGCAAGACTCTAAATATCCTTGGCTTACTTGGCAAGCAGCAGCCTAGAAGGGTAATAACACGGTTGAGAGGTAGCCTAGGGCCCTTCTCAAAGCTCATCCCTGCCCCGCTACCTGTCATGGTACAGTGGTGACAGCCTTAGGCTGTTCAGGCGGCTCTAACAGAGGCCACTGGATGACCCGTAAGCAACAAACGCGTATTTCTCACAGTGATGGAAGCAGGGAGGGCCAAGATCAAAGCAGCGTAGATTCAGCCCACCTCCTCTTACTACTTTCTCACTGTAACCTCACAGGGTGGAAGGGAACTCAGGGGCTCTGTAGGGTTTCTTTTATAAGAGCACAAATCTCATTCATGAGGGCTCCGCCCTTCTGAGCTAAGCACCTTCTAATGCCATCATGCTGAACATTAGGTTTCAACATATGCATTTTGGGAAGACACAGACATTCAGACCATAGCAACGGCCCAGAATTGATGATATGATGGTGATGATACGGTGGTGGTGATATGATGGTGTTAAGATGTTATGTGATGATGGTGGTGGTGGGAGTGCTGATGATATCGGCAGTAGAGGAGGAGGAGGAAAACTTCATTAGCGACTATTGAAAGCTTCCCTTACATGCCAGGTACTGGTCAAAAAGCTATCCTTTTAAGGGTGCTCTCATTTCCACTCTGACAATAACCCTCATGTTTGCGAACCATTTTTATAAGTGACTCACCCAAGGTCATGAAAGAGTGAAGAGGCAAAGCCAGACTAAAAGTCAGACAGAACAACCCAGAAACTCCCCAAATGGGCCTTGAATCAAGGCTGCAATCTCGGACTGTGCATTACCAGACGTGCAGACTGGAAGGGGCACTTTGCACAAGTCTGACCTCGTATGTGGGCACCGAGAGTTCAAGAATGTTCGCAGAGGTTTTGTTCATAAAATTGGAAACAACCCAAATGTCCATCAACAGAACAGAGATTACAGGATATTCTTTCAAAGGAATAATTCAGACCACAGAATGCAGGTACCTCAGCTTCCCCTGCCCAACCTATGGGTGAATCTCACAAGCTTGTGGTTGATGAGACGAACACAAGAGCACCAGGTGTGACCCATCTGCACAAAAAGGCAAAACGAGGGGCGCCCTGGTGGAGAAGCAGCTGGGTGTGGTCCATGCACATCCAGGGACCCGAGTTTAAACCCCAGGGCTGGAGGGAGCAGCCAGGGTGAATAACTAAATGAAATAAATAAAAGATGCTTCCTCCTCTCTCTTCCTGCCTGCCTGCCTCTGCTCACCTTCATTCCTGCTGCATCTTCCCTTTAAAAAAAAAAAAAAAAAGGCAAAATGAACCTCTGGGGTGAGCAGGCAGGAGAGCGGTAACCTTTGTGAAGGAAGACGAAGGGGACATGTGGGGGGCGGGAGCTTCGGGGAGGGGAGGTGACAAGATTCTAGGTCAGGCGTGACCCAGGAGGGAGGTAGATGTACCTGGTGAAATTCAGAACACACGACTGACTTCTGAATGTGGAGATATTTCAATACAGAATTACGCGAATGTATTCAATAGATTTCAATACGTAATTGTGAATGGTTCATGTGACGTATAGAGAAGTAAATTAAAAAATCAACAGACTGCCTTGTGCTTGTCTTCCACGCATAAACACACCACACCAGACACGCGCACCCCTCTGCTCGCCTGACAAGCTGCTGCACAAGCTCCAGCCATCACCAAGAACACTTCTTTCCCTCCCAAGAGAATTCCAGAAAGGGCTCGAGGCCTCCCCAGGTCCCCAGGCCCCACCAGCTCCCGGGTTCTCATCTGTGGCCATGGTGTGGACTGGCTGCCCCAGGGCTGTGGGTGGCTGGTGACCGGAGAATCCTAGGCCTTCGGAGAACAGGTCACCAGTGTCACCAACGGCAGTCCCATGCTGCCCAAGGCTCATCCCCCCAGCGTGGGCCCCCGTACAGACAGGCCCTCCTGCCCCAGGCAGGACGGGCGCGGCTGTCCTCCCTCTAGGCAGAATGGACTGTGAACACTGTGCCTCTGCAGTTACATCCAAAGGCTCACACCACCAGGACACATTAGTGTGGGACAGCTGTCAAAAACACGACTTGCCTCTGGCACTGCTCCACTCCCGCCATGGGATTCACACGCTGTGCCACCAGTGTCTTAAACGAGCTGTTTTCCAGCTCTCGCCTCCCCACATTCCGCTTAACAAACACAGCAGTGTGAGCTTTCAAACCGTGAATCAGATCACACTGCCACCACCTGCCAAAGCCCGCCCAGTCCTCTGAGCTCTGAGCCTCCCCACCTGCTGTTCCCTCCCCCAAAACACCCTTCCCTCTGATAGTCCCGAAGCCTACGTCCTCAGAGCCGCCTTCCCGCCCACTCCGCCTGAGGGGCCATACACCCCATCAGCCGCACTGACGTGCAGAAGTTCCCTGGTGGCTGTTACCACCATCTGAGATACCCCTGTTCATTATCGTCACGCGTGTCTCCTTCACCAGAACACAGGAGCAAGGCTGCGTTCCACGTGTTCGCTAGTGTGTCTCAGAGTCCCAGGGCTGTGGGGGAGGGGCTGGGAGGATCTGGTCACAGCCTGTCCTGCTGGGAGTGGCAGGTGTCCCCCAGGTGCTGCCTGGGCTTTCTTTGCTGAAGGGGACAGGGAGCAGGGAGAAACAAATGAGCATGCACAGCAGACGTTCCAGAACAATGAAAAAGGAGCGGGTCAGGTGGGCAGAGGAGCACAAGGGGAGGACAAGTGGGGGTGCGTCTGCCCTGGAATATCACTAATTTTGCTCATAAAGAGACCACTGAAAACATCTCAGGTCCTTGGAGCAGAGAAAGTGGGAGCTGCATTTTTGCATTCCTAGCAAAAAGGAGGCCAGGATGCAACTGTGTGCGGGAATGTAGTTTGGGACCCGGGGATCAGAAAAGCAGAGGCGCATGGGGAAGCAGGGGGGACGCCCGGACAGGACACTCTGGATGGTGAGCCAAGCACCAGGAAAAGAGGACCGTACTCTGGGGCTTCCCAGTCAAGTTCAAGGTGACCTGTCTGCATGCAGACGTGTTCACTGCGGGCCTTTTCCCTTTACAGCAAAAGCTTCCCTGGACCCTCGAAACATGGAAGTCCAGCTCCCATGATTCCCCAAGGAGTCTCCTTTGCCAACACCCCAAGCTCAGTAAATGGCCCCTAAGAAATGCCTGCACATCAGAAGCCCGGGCTCTGGGCGTTGGCACATGTGCTGTGCTCTGTGGGAAAGACCCTCTCTGAGAAAGCCAGGCACAGAAAAGGGACTTAAAAACCTAACAAGACTCCTGGACCAGAGAGAGAAGCCCGGGGACTTCCAGGTTACCTGTCAGAAACAGATGCAAAACAAGCAGCTGAGAAGCCTGCCGCCCGTCTCGCAGAGCCGCAGCGGAGTCTGCACTATTCCGGTGGGCGCGAGTCAGAAGGCCTCCGTTACAGGGAACTGAAATCCCAGCAACCGGGAGACACAGCCACACCCACTCTTCTCGGTGGCGACAGGGTGGTGGTTTGGGGCTTAGCAGGCGGCATGCCGGCCACGGGGACCTCTGCATTGAGGGTCCTGGGAGGGCGAGTCGGGGCCACACAGCTCGAGCATATCTGACCAGCGGCCACGTTGCTGGGAGATTATCCTGCTGTCCTGCCACACTCCAGCCCCAGGACCAGGAGGCACACATCTGACTAGGGACGGGGTGGGGATGTGCAATTTCTCCCTAGCGCTGGGGAAGGGGCTCCAGGCGCCACCGTGAGCTCAGCTGACGCGGAGCACAATCAAACACAGAGGGGCCGGTCCCACCTGGAGCTGTTTTGGAACGTTCTCTACCTTCTCTTAGCAACTTACAACATCCACTAGTGCACGGAAGGCGCTGAGAGACCCTGCAGTAAACATGCTTTTTAAAAACCTGGCTAACCTGAGTGTTTTTTTTTTACCTTTAAAGCTACGGAGCCCGCATTTTGGAGAACCCCTTCCACGCAGCAGAGCTTATGCAGAATGGAAGAACAGGCTCCGTGTGGAGGAGCCGGTGGACTGCACTCCCTTCTCCGACATCCTGAGAGCCACTCACGTTACTGGCCTGTGGGCATCACTCCCACCTGACTCTGAACCCGCTGTGTTCAGGCAGACACTATGAGGCCAGAGGGGCCCCCACTCCCAGCTGCTTTCTCCATAACAAAGGCCTCAGTGAAAAAGCAGGCCTCTCTGTGGGACTAACACACAAAGGTGGCGTGTGGCCACTTCAGGCCCAAATCAACTCCTCCCTACCCTTCTCAACACTAGGTCTTTAACTCAGCGGGGCAGACGGGGCGGAGGGGCCCGTGCATTTCTCACTCCAGAGACAAAACCAACAGCAGACAAAGAGCCAGCTGGGAAAGTTACCTGCCCTGCTCAGACACTCATTTATTTATGAAGCACCTGCCGCACCTGCCCGGCATGCTGGAGGAGAGAGGTCGGCTTACAGCCACGTTTCATCTGTGGGCGTGATGAAGTCTGCAGTCGCTGCACGTTTTACATGAAAACTTGCTTTCAAAGAAGCACCAAGACTTTTTCTTAACCATTCAGGATGCAAATTGCTCAAGGACGGCTTGCACATGGGTCTCCCTTTAAACCCAAGCACCGTGACCCTAGCTCGACCCGTTGGATTATTCAGGATTAGACCGATCAATTATTAACGCAGCAAAACCCTGAGGTCAGACATGCAGGGCTGGGAGGCTTCTGTTCCTACACCAGTAGCGCTGAAGGTCTGTGCTCAGGCACTGGGGGCAAGTTTTTGACGAATCGTTTTTGCTAGAGAGAGGAAGTCGTGGGGACCCCCCACCCCCGGCAACCCAATCAGTAAAACTTGGCGCAAAGTCGGTCATTGGTCCCTAAGCAGACACCGAGTTCGCTGCCACTGCCATGTCCGGTGGTTAGGACCTGTCCTATATGGAAACCACCGGGCTATATGGAAGCTTTTTGCCTTATTTCTGACTCCTTGGCTGGACCCCTGAGAGAGAATGTTCTTGTCATGGAAGTTCAGGCTCTGTTCCCTGCTGCTTATGAAAAGAGAGGCTGGAGCCCTGGAGGCAGCCAGCCATACAGGTTTTCTTTCTCCCACTGAGAAACGGAAACCACCCGCTTGCTTTGCTCTGCAGGCCCCGCCTGCCCACCCACCGACAGATCCCAGGTGAGCCCCGCCAGCCCAGCAGGCCTTCGTCCCTGAGACCCCAGACAAGCGCTACAATACAGAGCCCTCCAGCGAGGCCCCCACCAGCCAGTCCCCACCCAGCACTGGGCCACCAAGGACTCACACCAAGCCGCCCTGGTCTTTCCCGGGCCCAGCACCGCGGAAGCCCACTGCCCCCGCCCGTCAATGTGCCACTCTGTTCCGCTAGCCCGAGGCAGAGACACCACGGCCTGTCCACCCGCCCCCTCACGCTCCCTCCTGATAAAGCCACTTTTCAATGAGCTTTCTCTGCCCCCCAACACACAAAAGAGGGCCATAAAGTGGGGCTTTTTTCCTCTCTAGGAATAAAAGGTTAGCTCCCCTTCCCTTCTGTTTCCCCTCCCTGGTCTAAACTGGGCAAACGGAAAGAGTGGAAGCAGCAACACGGACCCTGTCATGACCTAGAGGACACTGAGGTCGCCGGAATTGTCCTTTCTTTTCTCAGTGGCATTGGTTGTAGGGGCGCCTCAAAATCTGACCACCCACCCCCAAACCGCTGCTGGGCAGTGATTCATACGCAGAGTTGGATGAAGACTGAATGGATGAAGGGCTACTGTACTCAACCCCCGGAAATTAAAGCGGGTGGCTGAGGCCCGGAGGGCTAAGGACATGCACCCATGTCACACTGTGAACCCGGGCACTGTGGGGGCCCCGTCCTGACAGGCAAGGAGAAAACGCAACCTCTTACCGTCATCCAAGTAGGTCTGATCCAAGTTCTGCTCCTGTTTAATGGTCACTCCCGTGGGTAATACATCCTTCTGGTCACTGACTGGGGGTCCGTTTTTGGCGACTCTCTGGCTCGTGGCGTTCTGCTGTTGGATGACCGTGGGGTAGGACCCCGGGCTGAGCCTCTGGCCTTGACTGCCAGGGGCTGGGCCAGGCCGCGCAGCGCCAGGGGCGAAATTCTCGCAGTACATGATGTGCTGAAACTCCTGGTGGCCGCCGTAGCGCAGCTGCTGGCCGGTGGGCGAGTAGTGGATCACGGGCGAGGCCTGCTGGTTGGCCGGGGCGGAGTGGAGCAGGCCCGGGCTCTGGCCCTGGGAGCCGGCGTGCACCAGCACAGAGCGGTGGGTGTCCGCTAGGGACAGGGGCGCGGCCATGAGGGCCGGCTGCTGATAGCCCAGCAGGCCGGGGCTCAGGCTCTTGCCCCGCTGGCAGAGGGCCGCCGCGGGGCTCTGCGGCTGGTAGCGGGTGTCGGTGGGGGACAACCCCGAGCGGAACTGCTGACAGGGAGCCATGGTGGCCACCAGACAGGAGGGGGACTCGGCCACCACCGGGTGCTGCGGGTAGTAAGGCTGGCTGCCCAGGCCCCCATGGGCGGGGCTGCAGATCAAGGTGGGGTCGTACTCATCGCTGGGCTCCGTCTTGATGGCTGGGACTGCGGGAAGAGAAGGGCACATGGCACCGGACTTGGCTTGTGGACTGTGGCTGCGAACAAGGCCTGCGGGTCCCGGTGCGGGTGGTCAAGCAGATGGGCTCTGTCACTTATCAGCCTCGGTCGAGAGGCTCCCCCGGCAACCCTCTGAGGTCAGAAACCTCGTCCTGGGCCATCATTGGAACTGCAGGTCTTTCTCATAGTTGAAGGGAGGTGGGCAGGCCTGTCTCAGCCCCCGGACATCAGCAACCTGTTTCCCAGGAGGAGCGCGCCAGAGAATGCTTGATTTGAAATGAGGCCTTCCCCTTCTCCCCCTGCCCCTTCCCCATGTGTCTTTCATACTCACACCATATATTTCAGCTGTTCCTTTTCTATCTTCAGTATTATCTAGTGTGGGTTGAAGGGTTCAACTCTCACTAGATGTCAGCTCCTCAAGGGAGACCTTGTTTTTGCCAGTTTTGTTCAGTGCTGAGTCGCTGGAACCTACGACACTGCCTGTCTAGAATAGGCACTTACATCTCTAGACAGAGGAATGACCATATAGTGACTCCAACCTCCTTGGTTCTGTAGTGGAATGCAACTTGCAGGCTTGGGCCTCAGTTTCCCCATGTATTCCCTGGGAATAACAAGCATATCTACCCTGTGGGGTTGTTGGAAGGATGAAATGAGATGTGGGTGCAAAGTACTGGCACGTAGCAAGTGCTCAGACCTTGCTGCTATTACCACCTCCTCCTCCTCCTCCTCCTCCGCCTCCTCTTTCTCCTCTTCCTCCTCCTTTTCCTCCTCTTTCTTCTCTTCTTCCTCTTCTTCCTCTTCCTCCCTCCTCCTCTTTCTCCTCTTCCTCCTTCTCTTTCCTCCTCCTTTTCCTTTTTCTCCTTCTCCTCCTCTCCACCCTCCTTTCCTGCTCCCTCCCTTCCCCTCCTCCTCCTTATGTAGTGGTTACTGTTCCTTTCTTGTCCCTACCACCACCACCCACCTCCCCAGGACCAGTCACCACATCTAAACATCTTGTCTCCAGCATCCTCCACTGAAGCGTTACCAGCCGAGGAGTCACTGTCTTTGGAGTACATGCGACAGGACAGTGACCTACTCTGGGAGGAGCCCTCCCAGTGCTGGGGGATGGAGGAGACAAGAGGAGGTTCACTATCTGCAGGGGAAGGCAGCCCTGACACCAGCAGAGAAATCACATCTCCAGATGCCATTCAGAGCCCGTCATCTCAGTCACTGGCCCCACCAGGGGCTGGAGTCTCACTTAGGCCATTCCTCGGACAGGGGTCCAGGGAGGCCCTGGGGCCATTCGTCAGCGCAGCAGCAGTGGAAACCTCACCACTGAGAGGATGGTTCTGCTGCAGGCAGCAGCCCTCCCAGAGACTTCCTAAGGCTTTGGTCCCATTTGGCTGTTGTCAGATGTCACTTCGGTGCTGGGTGGCGTGCTCAGAGGCCACACAACGCTGCAGCCACACCCCACCGAGCCGCACCGCCCTGGCCAGGCTGCCACAACATCCCCTCACTTTGTGCTCCCAGCAGCCCGAGGCTCTGCGTGAAACAGCCTCAGGACAGAAACGGTACCTGCTGATGTCTGGAATCGCAGGTGCCCAGCTCGGGAAAGGGACTCACAGGCCTTCCACCTTGGGGAGTCTGTGACCCACTTCTGCAGCCCTTTTGCCATAATTCATATCAATAACATCAGTGTTGTCTTATGCGAACCCGTTAGAGCGTCAGCTCCCAAGGGGTGGGAGCCCTGTGACTCTGAACCTAGAACAGAATGTGGTGCTTGAATTTTTTCTAGACAAATGAAGGAATGAAAAGGGCACTTGTCACCCTCCCTGGGACTGCAGTGCTTGGTGGAAGAGAGCCCCCTGGCCTGGTTGTCCACCCAGGAAGCCCAGATGTGCACAGAGGGGCCACAGCGATTCCGCAGATGACAGGTGTGTGCACATCTGCCTCGGGCTCCCCCAACAAGTGTAAGACAGGAGCTGTCTGCTTTGCAACCTCCTGCTGAGAGTGACTCTGCACGCCTCTCCCAGTCCACCCTCCCAAAGGGAAGCGAACACCAGTGATCTCCGCTAATTACCAGCTGGCTGCTAAGCATGCACTGTGCACTTGCTTTCTGGAACTTGGAAGGCAGGTGCCCTTTGACAGGTGAGGAAACGAGGCTCCGAAAGGTGGTGTCACCGGCCCAAGGCCGCCCAGCGGGGAGCAGACCAGGCTGCCAGAGGGGCCTTCAGCGAGAAGCCTCACCTGGGTGGTAGGTGAAGTGCTGAGGCTGGCTCCGCTTCCGTTTCCCATTGATGACGTAGAAGTTCACCTTCACCGACGTGCGGATGTGCTTGTTCCGGTACTCGGGGATCTCCACGAAAAGCATGTTCTGGAAGGAAGGTGCTGTCATGACCTGACCGGCACGTAGGTCTGATTTCCTATCTGAGGTCCTAACATGTTGAGCAGCCCATCTAAGAGGAGTCGTGACAAGTGACAATTCTATCTAAGGGGACTATGGCAAAGAAAGAACTGCCACTTACTCCATCAAAGTGCATTAAGCATCTCACTTACAAATCAGAGGGTCTGGGGCCCCATGTTTTTTTATTCAAGTCAATACCCATCAAGGCCTCTCAGCCCAAAGCGCTGGGACTCTGATGAAAGAGAGAGATGGGTAGGTGGGGGCGGACAGGACAGGGCACCCGGGCACCTCGTCCCTGTGCTTACAGGCTGGCTCTTGTCTTTATCCACTGTGGCCTCCATCTCCCAGATTTGCTGCCCATCTGGAAAAGTAAAAAGTGACAGACTTTGAAGGAACCAAAGATCTGAAACAAACACTCAACAACTTACATTGATCTGTTTCTGCAGGATGTCACTTCAGTAAGGTACACACGCCTGTGTCTGTGCCATGTGCAGATACATGGGCATATGTGTGTGTTTCTTTATACACATGAACAGTTTTTGTTCCAAAGGGAATGCATGTCGATAAAGGAAAACTGGACAATAATAGGAAATAAGGAAAAATACAGAAATTCCCATCACCTCACTACCATTATCTCTTTTCTCTATATCTAGGCTGTTCTCTATATCTATGTACTGTTTTTCGTATTTCCTGACCGTCCTGCTGTTTTCATATGTCAGTTTTGTCCTGTTTTTAATAAACCAGGGCAGTCTTTAATTTGGGGTAAAGGAAGCATTTGATTTGCCCCAGGTCACCTGCTGAGGGGGCCTAACAGCAGCTGCCTCCTCTGGCCCGCATTAAAGATGGCCCTGGTCAGCACTGACTGCGGCAGGTCCCAGCTGCTACTGCTGTTCCCGCCTCCTGTGAGGAAACAGGAGCCGGAGAAGAAGAGTCCCCACCCACTCAACAGATGTCTGTTTCTTCAAAGGAAGCGGAGCATCGCAGCGTGGTCGAGCCACAGGTAAGGGCGGTGGGGTTATCTCTGGCACCGTGGGGTTATCTCTGGCACCGTGGGGTTATCTCTGGCACTGCAGGGGTTACTGGGCATTTCTGACACTGGGATGGTTTAAAGCTCTGTGTGTTTTAGGCAGGACATTCAGAGTGGGGCTTATAGGGTCACCAAATTTGGTTTTCACCTGAGGTGCCAAAATTCCTCGCACTGGCCCTGGTTGTTTGTGTGCAGTCCCACTGGGCCACACTTCATGACTGTGTGAGCACTGATCACCATCACATATACTCACTTCTTCTGCTGGCCAGGCTGCTCTGCTCTTGCTCAGATTGCTCCACCTCCCCGTTTCCCTTAGTCACCAGCACAGAACCCTGTCCTGTTTTTGTCATCCCAGTGCTCCATTTTTGTCTCAAGGAAATATGGTCAGCCTATCTACACAGTTTTTCTTCTTAAAAAAATAGTATTGTTATATATTATACTTTATTATGTGCTTTTATCAACCAAAGATTATTTCTAAAGTGATCTGCATGAGCCAAAACTGTTCCAAGGGGTCCCAAGACAGATCCCTGGCTCACCCGACAGGTCTTCTGGAATTCTGAGAACACAGGTAGCTTTCCTATTCTGTCCTAAGAGTCTTCAACAACGTCATGACTTGGAAGTCATGGGAGAGGCGTGAACACAGGAGCCCACGTTCCACCTTAGGCCAACACACAGCCCGGCTCTCACGCGACTCAATGCCTAAGAAGTTTTGCTCAACAGTAACCGCCTTCGCCGGGAGGATCAAGCAAAACACTGATTTGCAAAGCATACATTTCTTTTGCTGGCCGCTGACATTAACCATGGGGCCATTGTCCGCTGAAACACCTCATCTCCACCCGTTTCCCCAGGTCGCTGTGTGGAGCCCTGGCTCTGGAGAACATGACAGGGGTTTGGGAGAAAGGGAAACAAATTCCACACGCTAGCAAGCACTTGGAAAACGCTGCGTGGAATGGGTTTCTTCCCTGCGGGGTCTCGGAGCCTTTGATCTTAGCCCAGGGGAGCTAAGGCGTGTGGCTTGTCCCAGCAGTTGGCCAGAGAGACCCCCTTTTAGACACAGCTTCTTCTGTGATAAGTGAGATCTGAGCCTCTGTAAACTCGACTCTTAGAGTTCACCCCAAGAAATCTGGTTTCCAGGCATTGTTGGAACATATTTCCCAAAATGATCGTTAATAAAAAGTCTCCTGAGGGCCACCCGGGCTGGTGCTAGCCAGACAGTCTCTGGGAGAACAAGGAGCCATGGAGAGTGGTGATGACCCCGTCTGCGGGGCTGGCTTTACCGCCCTCCGGGACTGCCCTGAAATGACTAAAGAAGACATTGGCTTTGTGTCAGAGGGGGAAAAGGCACGTTACAGTCATCACCATCTCCCCAAGACCCAACATATGAGAAATCCTGAAAAGCACCTCATGTCTGACACACAGTCACGTCTGTAACTGCAGAGCCTGCTGATGGGGTCAGGAAACAGCCCGATGATGGGTCAGCTAACGACTGCCCAGAGGGCAGCAAGAAAGGATGGACAGGCCCCAGGAGCTCCCATCCCCAGCCCCACCAGTCGGGCACGTGGGAGACGGAGCAGAGAATACAAACGGTGGTACAAAAGAGGTTGCTGAGGGGAGGGACTGTGGTCTCTTCTCCTGGTCTAGGGACCCAGAAAACAGGAGCCCTGCTCCCAGACGCCACCCTTTCTCCATCTTTGGTGGACAGACACGGTTTAGTAAAACTCCACTCGCAAAGAGCCACACAATTCAGACGCACAGGTGCTTGGGAGCACCCTTAGGACTTGGCCGGACACCGTCGCATGGAGAAACAGACCAGAGAAGGAAGGCGGTTGCCCAAAGGCATGAGAGGACAGTTATTAAATCACAGTCCTCAAGGAACAAGCGGCACAGCCCAATAACAAAGGAGGTGCTTTTGAGGTGAGACGTTCGCGGTTACACAGCAGAGACAGGAGGAGCAGCTTCCCCGGAGGCTGCAGCGCAGCCCTCTACAGGCAGATCTTTCTAGAGTCACATACACCACAAAGGTGAACGCACATCTTCCCCACCCCTTTCCTGCACCCCCAGTGCCTCCAGATAACATCTGAGCAACAGACCTTGACCCTGCACCTGACTCCCAGCCTCACCCCTCCTGGGAGGAGTCACAGCATCGCCCATGAGCGCTCGCCACCTCATCTGGACCACGGTTGGTGTGGCCATGCTGTCACCCGAGGTTGTCACGAGGGCGCTGGCACAGGACAGCTCGGAGGCAGGGAAGCCCGAAGAGGCCCGACTGTCAGGTCAGTGCAGCTCATCCCACCAACTGACGTGGTTTCCTCTGCTGGTGAGGCCGCTGGGCAGCCGTGCCGCTGGCCCCTCCTTCATGTCTCTCCCCAGGGAGCTGACCACGCCACCCTCTTAGCCCAAGCGTGCCCCCTGGGGCAACCCTGGCACACCCGCCCCTCCCTGTGAAAGCGAGTGCTGCCTCCCCCACTTTTTAGGGCACCTCAGGCGGTGTCCTCACTCCAGACAGCAAAGCTCACCTTTGTCAACACGACCAGCATTTAAACTGCAGCGAAAGTTTGAGTCACGACCTACGTAGATGCCAGCGCAGAAGCGTGCACCCTCCTAGCAGAGGTCCGCTCAGTGCCCCTCGCTGGGGTCGTTAATAAACAAAATGTGGCGGCTCCCTACAAGGGACTATTATTCAGCCTTGAAAAGGGAAGATAATTCTGAGACATCACGGATGGACCTGGAACGTCATGCTGAGTGAAATAAACCAGACGCAGTAAGGACAAATATTGCACCGTCCCGCCGACGCAGGGCACTCAGAATAAGCCAAACCATGGAGACAGGAGGAGAATAAATGCTCCCAGGGGCTCACGGGGACTAAGCTGCTGATCCCGAAATGAAAAGGTTCAGCAAATAGGTAGCGGTGACGGCAACACAGCTTTGTGTGTGTGTTTAAGGCCGTCGAATTACACACTCACCAATGGTTAAAATGATTAATATCATAATATATGTATTTTACCACAGCTTTTATTTTTAAGTCAGAGGCTGCCTGGTTTTGTGGCTTAGCGGCTTTTAGCTGCTGTCATTAAGATGAGATTTCGCCGAAGAATGCAAAATTTGCTCTTGAAAATCTCACTCAACCTGACCACTCAAGGCTCCCACCGGGAAATCTGACCAGTGCAGCCTCCTCAGACAGCGCTGCGCTCCCCACCACCCCTCAGTGGCCCCACACTTCTCATGGACTGTCCACGCCCCGTCCCAGTGGGCCTTTGAGAGATGTCACCTCCTACATCAGGAGAACTGCTCCGGTTTCTGTAAGCTTCCCCTCAGCTAGGGGTGGGCCTGGTATTTTTCTCATGATCATGTGACATTTTTGCAGGAAAAAGTCCCTGCCCAATATTATCCTATCGATGTCCCACTCTGACCCACACTCCCCGAACCAAGGACCCCCAGCTGCCCATCAGGACAGGCAGACAACTCACTATCCTTCCTCCTGGACGTGGGCCCTGTGCTTCAAGAGCTAGACTTTCTCACTTCTGTGGCCAGAACCTACTTCTGTCCTGTCACAGAGCTGGTCATTTTATTCCTGTATTAATGCTGCCTCCGCGGCAGACAGGTGGGCCTCGGGTCCCTGCTCTGGCCCGGACGCTGTGTGAGTGGCAGGCGGTGCTTCCCCACGTCTGCCGGGACCCCTCCACCCCCAGGGCTGTTCCGGGGATTAAAGAAGGTAACAGGCCGCAGAGGGTGATGCTCAGATGTTGGCAGAGTGATCGTTCGGATGACTAGCAACAGATTATTTAAATGGTTTTCTTCTCATTTTTGCACATATTCCACAATGTGTTAAGATTGGGAAAAAAAACAAGCATTTTTAATTGGGAGATAATATTTTCTGATTGCAATTATACATACTTTTGCCTGCAGGTGTGGACAGGGGGAAACTTACAAAGTTGTGTGTGAGATGAGAAACAGGTGGCAGGGGCCTGATGCTCCTTCCTTTCAAAAATGGGTCTTATTATCACTATTTTAACTTGAAAAAAAGACACAGGAATGAGAACTCCAAACTCAAACCATGAACCAGAGAACGGGGTATCTTTTCCCTTTGCATTCATTCGGCATCTCTCTCTCCGTCTCTCTCCGCCTCTTCCTGTCTCTCTCCATCTCTGTCTCTCCCTGTCTCTCCATCTCTGTCTCTGTCTCTCTCCGTCTCTGTCTCTGTCTCTCCCTGTCTCTCTCCATCTCTGTCTCTCCCTGTCTCTGTCTCCGTCTCTCCCTGTCTCTCTCCATCTCTGTCTCTCCCTGTCTCT